>APFE030610449.1:38448-73893 GCA_000404065.3 Pinus taeda
TTTTTTTTTTTTTTTTTTTTTAGAAAACTCCTACCAACGAAAAAAGAAAATGGGAAACAATCACTATTATGAACAATATACATATCTACTATATGGCTAGACTTCAGACATGGATCATAGTATCATTCTCCCATCAGCCAAAGAGGAACTGCCTGTAACTTCCCTGCGCAAATCAAAACCAAAACTAAACATTTTTAGAATGTGTAAAGTGATGTTGCTGCTTTACCTCACTACATTACAGTTGCTCCTCAAGGTACCCTAAATAGAATAGGTTTAACGAATATGCTGAAAATATAATGATATTCAATACGGTACGTGGTATAAACCATATGATGTCCCCTGTAGAGGAAAGGGAAAGAGCGAACGAACAGACAAATATACCTGTGGGCAACGAATATACCATATGATGTTCACAGGTAGAGAAAGAGGGAAAAATGGAACAAAGGCACAGATATACTGGCGAAGTTTCAATAGCACTTTTGGTTCTACACATTTTAGTGGGAATTACTCCGAGGGAGATATACTGATGAAGTTTCCATTGCACGTTTGGTTCTACACATTTTAGTGGGAATCCTAGGCGCATATACGGCGAAGTTTGCATTGAAGTTTGGTTGTCCACAATTTAGTTGGGATTCGTTACATTTTGTTCAGTTTTTGTATTCCCTCGTTGACAGACTTTTAATATTGCCACTGGTCGTTGTCCATTTAGATGGTGTTTCAATTTTTCTGAAAACCTTTTCTTAGAACTTCACCTTAACTTCTCCTCCATATCAATTCGTGAACTTCACCTTAACTTCTCCTTCATATCAATTCGCTTCTCATCTCCCAATAGTACATCAGATTTTCTAGATTCATCTATCTCTACAAAGCCGTCTTTGTTTCATGTCATGTGATTGCTGCAACCACTATCCATAAGCCACACCTCTTTGGAAACATTATTAGTTAAATTATAAGCCAAGAATAAAGTGCCAACTTCTTCTTTTCCTTCAAAAAAGTTAGCTTGTTGTGTTTGTTTTTTCCAACAATTTCTTTCATAATGGCCAAATATTTTACAATAAAAACATTGAACTTGTGATTTATTAAATCTTTTACCTCCATCACTTTCATCATTACCTCTTCCTTTGCTGTATGCAGAAAAAAATCTTCCTCAACCTCTGCCTCCTTTGTATGTTTGTCCTCTTCCTCTTCCTCTTGCAAAAGTGTTTTGGCTTTCCTCATGAAAGGAACCACCTTTGTCTTTGAAAATATTTCCTCTTGCTTGAAAAGCTTGCTCAATAGATTTTTCAAAAGATATATTGATTCCTTGCTCATGATATTGAAGAGACGCCATTAGCTTATTCACAGATAACTGAGTTAGATCCTTAAATTCCTCAATAGCAACAACAACCCCATCAAATTTTGCAGGCAAACTTCTTAAAATCTTCTCAAAAAATTTTTGATCTTTTAAATCTTCTCCATAAGACCTAATTTTGTTCACTATACCCATAACTCTAGTGGGAAAATCTTGAATAAATTCAGAGTTTTGCATGCACAAGATTTCAAATTCTCTTCTTAAAGGCTGCAACTTAACAATTTTTACTTTATCACTTCCTTGATATGCTTGCTGCAAAGCATCCCATGCCTCCTTTGATTTTGTTACTCCAACTAGTTTGGGAAAAATAGAATAATGCACTGCTTGCTCGATTAGGAAGAGAGCCTTTGAATATTTGTTACGATTTTCCTTTAGTTGGTTTCTTGGTTTTGGCTCTAGCAGGAAAGTGTGTGAGCATCTCGTTCTGTGTATCCATTCCCTATGAAATCCCACAAATCTTGTGAGAGAAACAATGTTTTAATCTTAATGCTCCAAAAAAGAAAGTTCTCACCTTTAAACATTGGTATTTGTGGCTGAGAAATATTCATATTGTTGGCCATTGCGGCTAACTCCTGAGCACTCCCACCAATAACTTGAATTTGCACATGCTTCACAGAATTATGAAAAACTCTTGTAAATTACTTTCAAAAACCTTTTAAACCTCCAGCCAACAACACACACTTTACATATAAATCAACTCTCTTATCCTAGCTCTCATACCATGTTGATCTAGCAAGAGCATGCATATGAAAACATAATCAAAATCAATGAACAAAAATAAGAGAGACTTATTCTCAATCCATGAGATGAACTCTCGCTAGAATCTCATATCTCCATAGGAACAATGAATACATTATTATGTAGCCCACATATTTCTAATTTCATTATCCATTATCTGACTAATCTATTGTCCCTAATAATTTGCTAAATGATCACTCACTACATCTATAAATTTGTTGTCCTAATTCTCATAACTTAGAACACAAAATACACAAAATTTACTAGATAATTTGTGAGCAATCACATAGATTTAATTACATTATGTGACCACTAATAGTTAATCATGGCCATTGATGATTATTGTAAAAAACTTGACATCATTTGTTTAGTTACTGACTTAATAAATTAAAATCCCCCATCGGTTATTAATGGTTATTATTACCTTCCTTGGGGAATTTGTTTGGAAAAATCAATTATTCAATCAATGGTTCATAAAATGATTTCATTTTCATATGTTTTTTTAGTTACTGACTTAATAAATTAAAATCCCCCAATCGTTATTATTACCTTCGTTTGGGAATTTGTTTGGAAATATCAATTACTCAATCAATGGTTCGTAAAATGATTTCGTTTTCATAAAAAATTGAGTCTATTCGTTTGTTATTACCTGTGACACCAATTAAAGAGCTTCGTCACTTTCACTTTTAAGATTTTATATTAAAAGCCTAAACAAACCTTAAATTAATCTATTATTGCATGTGGAAGCTCTTAACGTTTTAGGGATTTGGGAGAAAAAACTCAAACTAATCTATTATTGCGTGTGGGAGCTCTTAAGGTTTTAGGGATTGGGGAAAAAGCCCATGCGAAGGTCGTTCATAGGAAAACCTTCAATTCTTAAGTTGAGCCATTTTTTTTGACACATAAATTGCATGACCTATCTCCGTACCAACACAATTTCTCTTTTATACAATGATACATCTCCAACTCTATGCTACGGTACTATATTCCACCCAATCATTTGTCACTATGGGACTAAGTCCTTTTGGTTATTCGGTTTACTTTCTGAAGGTGTTATGTGTGTGCACCTGTGTTCTTTTGACTAGCCGGTCCAACCTCCTTACTGTTATCTATGTTATGTCTTACATTAATCCGAAATTGATTTTTGCCAGTCCTCATAATATCGTATCACTGCTTATTACTCGTTCTTCAATTAAATAGTGTTGGCCTAATTGTATATTTCTGGTTATGCTGTTATTTAATAAAGATTTTATTCTTACATTGAGATTCTAGATGATTTGAATCAAGGGAATTTTTGAGTATTTATATGTTTTTTCTCTGCTTCACACACAAAGTTTTCAGTTTTTATCTTTGCAATCCTTGTGATTTTGGGCTTACTCAACAAATTGTGACACATGTTGGTGTTGCTTGTCATTCATTGGAAGATGTAGTTTTTTCTACCTTGCACATAACCATTTCATTCACTGCCTGATGAATGAAACTCAAAGCTATGTCATCATAAGTAAACATAGGAGGTGGTAGCAGATCAAAGATACACGAATCAAGTTCGAGTTCTTCTTTGTCTTCTGCTAGACTTCTCAGTTTCTTGTTTGTTGCTTGAATCTCTTTCAACACTAGAACAATCTTTGCCTCTTCTTTTAGATTCATTTTCTTAATCTTAGTCAATCCAGCTTTGAGACCCAACACTATTGTCTTTCTTTTGTCTTGTAACTTCTTCCATGATTACATGAAGCTATCTTCCATATCTCCAAAAAATATATATATAATTTTTAATATACCTTTCTATAAAACACAATGTTCAACCAAAACATCATTTATTTTTTGGTAAACTAACCAACTTTGTAAATACATAAACTATGGTTAAATATATATATTTTAACTTTATAAAAAAATTCAGAAGGAACACTTTATCAAAGCTCCTTTTAATAAAACAGCTTATTTATAAAGCTTTGTAACTCGTAAAATAATAAAATCTTTGAATAACGTCTGAGGCACTTCATCCAACGTGGCTTCCTTTAAACAAAAACCTTTCGAATAAATTCCGTTTCTTTAACCCATGCGCACGTGATGGTATACGGTCTTTAAAACAACTTCGCAAATAATTTTTTCGAATAATTTTTTTTCAAACCTTAGGCTGTCTTAACCACACTTGTGTTAATTCCTTTTTAATTTTAAGGAGATACTTCCAACTGTTCGCTGACTTTTCAACACTCATGGTAGGGTAGACTTTCGACCCCAAAATAACCTGCAGCTGGAGCGACGACAAGAGATGTAGCTCTCTTTAAGAGGATGAGCCTGCGAAGCTTGCAGGTTTTCATAAACACGAGCGCTGCAAAATGGTTTAGTAGTGGCATTAGTTCATATGTTTTCTTTCCGAGCTCTATTAGCTTATCTTCGAAATAAGAAATGTATTTAGTGGCTTCCATCAGTTTTGTCCAGTAATGTGTATTTTGTCTTACAAAAATAACAAAAATCATTGACCCTTTTCTTTTGCTTTAAACACTTTATTAGGTTTCATATTAAGAAAAATGGCAAATACAAGTAATTGACCTGCCACGTTTCTTTTTAATATTTTTATTTATATCACTGTGATAAAGAAAACTCAGATCCTTCCTCTTAGTCTATTGAATCTCAATCTGTTCTTTTAGATTATCAATTATTGGTTTTTTCGTTTTTCTCTCATCCTATTGGAACCGATCTCAGTGTATATATTTTGCATTTTGAATTTATAAGCAACTTGTTGTCTGTTTTTCTTAAACAGTTACAAAAAGTTTGGATATGATCAAATTTTCGTAGTACCTGGCCAAAAAAACATTTAACACATTTATGTAACAATTTTCTGAGAACGAAATACAAATATTTATTTCACACAAAAAAATACAGTAAATAAATTTAATTCTATAATAAAACATAAATACAATATACTGTGTAATTTTTTTTTTATATTTTAATTTTTTTTGGGTCAATATTGCGCGAAAATTATAAAGATTTGTTGAATAAAAAATTTAAGGTATGGACTCTGCACAATTTCTGTGCTCAAATAATTTTTGAATGTGTTAAAAAAAAAAAAATCAACATTTTATACCATAAAAGAAAACAATCCTAACAAAAATATTATTAACAAAATAAAACAAAAACTTAGAATAATTAAGCTGAGGTATTTTTAATAACTAAAGAGTATAAACTTTTTCACAATTTAACAGCATACAATAAAATAAAATTAACTTGGTAACACTTAACCCCTTTTTCTTTCTAAATGTGAAAATAACATCCAAACATATTAATAGTTTACGCAATTTATTTTTTTTAAATGAAAATTCTCCATAAATGTAGGCCAACAAAGTTCTCACACAAAAGTTTCCCATGATACTCTTCCTAACCAAACAGAATTCAAAATACAAAAATGGTAAAAAATGCCGTATTCTTACTTCAAACATGGGATACTCTTGGTAAAAAACAGGATTCAAAATACAAAACTTATAAAAAGTACTTATTCTCATTTATTTAAGCATGGGAACTTTCAAAATACAAAACTTATAACAAATATTTATTCTCATTTATTGAAGCATGGGAATGAAGACATACACAGAAGCTTCATGCTTAGGCATTTCATAAGGCAGAGAATATAATTATACTCCTACATAGTGGAAAGAGTGCTTATATTTCTTTATAGAAGATAAGAAGAATAACAGAGAAAATTGAAAAGAGAATTCCTATGACGGCAATAGACCAACCAAAAAAAACTGCTCCCACAGAGAGGAAAAAGTGATTATATTTATTTAGACAAGTTTGTTTAAGTCTGTTCCAGTAGTCTTAAATTTACAGTAGTCTCGAACAGCCTCGCTCGAGAAGTGAATATCCATTTCAACAGAATTATGCAGCCAGAAGGAAAGTGAACTATATATGCAGCCACAAGAATATCCATTTCAACAGAAATATGCAGCCAGAAGAAGAGTAAACTATAGATTACTTTATCATGGAATTTTATGGAAGATTTCCATTCATCAAATGATCAATTCTCCCGTGTAGGACAGCGCTATCAAATTGGCGAAAATCTGAGAGCTGCAAGGTTAAGAAGTAGAAACGTTAAACTACTCTGAGAAAAAAAAACAGATAAACATCCAGAGTCAATGCTTCCATAGAATAATACATTACCTTTGACTGAATGCTATAAAAGACCCTATCATTTATAGCAGAAACAGTAGCATCAACAACTTCAAGTCCGGCTTCTTCCAAAACCATTAGCAGAATAGAAAAGTCAATCTGGTTTTTGAAAGTATTTACGGTGACTTGAATGCCTGGACCAAATTTGCCAACCCTAATTGTCTGATGTTTTTCCGGTTCAATGGGGGCTCGAGCCTGGGAAGCTTGCAGGGTTTTATAAACACATGAGCCGGTGGAAAATGGTTTAACAGTGGCCATGAATTTTAGCTCATCTCTTTTCTTTCCGACCTCTATTACCTTGTCTTGTAAATGAGAAATGTATTTAATGGCTTCCAGCAGTTTTTCGGATAATGTGTATTTTGTCTACAAACATAACAATAACAAGTAAAATCATTGCCCCATTTCTTTTGCTGTAAACACTTTTATTAATATGTTTCATCTTAAAAAATGGCAAATACAAGAAAAATAACAAGTAAAATCATTGCCCCATTTCTTTTGCTGTAAACACTTTTATTAATATGTTTCATCTTAAAAAATGGCAAATACAAGAAAAATAACAAGTAAAATCATTGCCCCATTTCTTTTGCTGTAAACACTTTTATTAATATGTTTCATCTTAAAAAATGGCAAATACCAGAAAAGCCACTGCCCCTTTTCTTTTCCTTTTAATACTTTTATTTATAGAAAACCTAACCTTGCGGTACTCCTCGGGGAGTAGCGATATCAGTGTTGAACAAAGCGCTTTCATCTTATTTCGCCTCTGCCTTTCCACCACTTTGTGAATATTCCCAACACGTACCCTGCTGGCCTCATGATCATCACCACCACCTCCTACCGCTGCTTTCTTCTTTCGATAGCTCCGCTTCAGTGGCAAACTAGGGTTGCTGGAATCCAGCAAAGAATTTGCTACCGAGTTACAGGTTAAAATTTGAGTGGGGTCGCCAAGGTTGGCTACGAATTTTGGCCAATATTGAGTGAGCGCCTGTGAAGAATCATCCTCGGGAGTCTGATGAAGCTGCACCACCGGCCCTAAAGAAGTTGTTCCGAGCAGGCCGGAATCACGCGGCTTTTCGGTGGAGAGAGGATAAAGTATTACCACTGCAGGGGCATCGGCATCAATACAACTTCCCGGTTCCAGAAAATTCATCGATTGGGTCGGCGTTTGCATCTGAATGCCTTCATTAGTATCAATATGAGGAAGACACGCTGCTGCTTGAGAGTAAGATGACAAACACGGCTCGTATGCACATTTACAGGAATAGCTTCTCCTCCACAAATCTTCCATTCTCAACTCTCTCCGCCGCAGCCAGATAAATGAAGAGGAGTGAGGATTGATTACTAGACAAAAAATCAGAGTCTTCAACTCTCTGTCCCAGTCAGATGTATTCCTTGCCAGGGGGAAGCTCTTCCTTCCGTTCAGATTTGAGGGACAGGTAAAAGTGGAATCATTGTTCCTGAATTTTACTGTAGGATAAAAACGTTTATTTTAAAGTCTTAGATAAAAAATTAATCCGTTTTGCATGCGTTTCTGGGGATAAAGTTTTGGTATTTCATATGTGGGATAAACAGTTCTGCCTGGTTTATTTTATTTTTATCACATTTTGAAACACCTTAAAACCCTACGTTATCATTTCTAAAGTTTTTGTTTTACCAAATTTCAACGAAAATATGGTTTTCCAGCATATGGAGTAAATGATGTACTGTTTCTTTGTGATTACCATGAGCTGGTAAGCCGCAAAAGGAATAGATTAGGGAATGTGTTCCACGATTGGAAAAGGAATAGACGAAGGAACCTCATCCCTGCACATGTTCTAACCCTACTGAGGAAGCTATCTAAATTTTTAGGTTGGGAGGGAAAGGATGATTCGGAACCTATTATTTTGGGCGAGTCATATAGTGTTGCTTTTTAAATTAGATAACTTAAAGTAGATGGACAATGATTACATTATATTAACATTTTTTAAAATATATGATTCCTTAAATCAAGTGTAAAGCTGTAAACCTCGTGAAAACATGCATTGACCATTCATATGCGCATCATTTGATGTTTATAGCTAAAAACATTTTTTTGAAAGATACACATGCTTGATGTTAATGTTTATGGTTTTAATTTAGGTCACTATTATAATTATTTAAAGTAGATGGGACAAATATTACATTATATAAATATTTTTTTAAATATATGATTCCTTAAATCAAGGGTCACGCTGTAAACCTTGTCAAAACATACTTTGACCATTCATATTCATATGCGCATCATTTCATGTTTAAAGCTAAAAACATTTTTTGAAAGATACACATGCTTGATGTTAATGTTTATGGTTTTAATTTAGTTCACTATTATAATTATTTAAATTATTTTTCATAAGTAATGATATTGATATTGAACATTGTTGCAATTTTTTCTCTAACATAAATTGCAATGAATACTGTTGCAATGTTGGAATTTTTTTTTAATAAAGGGTGAAAATTTATTAAAAAAATGTTTTATTCATCCAAACATAATTGAGAAGAAAATTAATAAATTTGAAATCTAATCAAAACAAAAGAAAATTAATAAATTTAAAATCTAATCAAAATTAGATGAGTGGATTGTATCAATAAAATTAGATGAGTGGATTGTATCAATAGAATAAAATTACGAATATGATAAGAAGAGTTGTATTAAAAGAGATAAGAGTTATTAGAAAATGGGGAAATGCTAAAAATCACATAAATATTTGAAGTGATTGGACATTTATTCATAGCATTAAGTTTTTATATAGCCATGTTCTAATGTCACTTACTTCTAATATTATATATAGCTATGTCATTTATTATTAATCTTAATATATAGTTAAAACTAACATTTTTCAATCAAATGTAAATAATTATAACAATTTTAATATTATCTTCTCATTTAAAAATGACCATGAAAATATTTCTAGCTTATTAAGTCACTGCCACACATATCAATATTTTCATTATTTTGTAATCGAGTCGTGCTCTATTGGAGGTTGCCCCCTCGAAGAGGCAAGTGAACATTGCTTTCCTTTCTGAACAATAAAAGAGATGTTGTTATTTCTCATTGTTCTATGTTCTGGGTTATAATTCTTCGCACACTGGGTATTCTAGTATCTTCTCAGAGGTCAAGAGCATAACAAGTGGCATCAGAGCACTTTCCAAGGCGAGTGGGATCTCCATTTTTAGCAGAATTTTTTTTGGTTAGAGACGTGTTCTGGCATCTTTAAACCATGGGATCTATCATTGAGCACACAAACATGCAGATTTGGGGAGGCATGCATGCAGGAAACACAAAAGGTGGTCACGCTTGTTGGACTCCCTTATAACCACTGTACCCCTTCGAATAGTAGTGCATTAGACAGAACCATGCACAGAATGTCTTCCACGTACCCTCTATGTATATTGAAAGCCCCATAGGCTCACCTGAAACCTCGTCGTAGATAAACCATCGATCATCTTGCTGCTATAGTACACCGAGAACAGCACTTGGGGAGATTACTCGCATGTACGATAGGGTAGTCAAGTAGTACAGCTAAGATTACGGTTGATCCTCCTTAGATAGTGCCCTGAAAGATTGTGCCGAGTACTACTGTTGGACCCTTATGTGTATTGCGATCTATAGCACCTGACATTCCTTGAGACCATAGTTCCCATGTCTCTCTACAAATCGCTCATCATCTTCTTTGCCAGATCAAATCTACGAGGTTGGGATCTATCGCAACTGCAATAATGAGATCCACCATTCAGATCTAGCAGCGGGAGTTCGGTCATTGCCACATTCCTACTCACACTCTGTAGTTGAGGGTTTCGCAAACAAATCTCACTATTTGTGCAGGGAGGCTTGTGGCTCCTATACCTTGGGGGGATTCTCGTAGGACATTGGTCAGGATTAACTTTTCTGAGAATTGGCTACTGAGGTATTCCTAAGCGAGGAGTAAAACTCCGTTTGGAGTAAACAAAAAAAAAAAAGTCAGAGGCCCTCCCAGGACACTTATAGAAGACTTAGCCCATAAGAATCAACACGATGGGCTGAGCAAGGTGGTACCATTCACTTCTCGGTTTCAAATTTTCGAGTGGTACCAAATTCTTTTCACAGTAACAACAAGTGAACCAGATCTATGTATGGTACAAACCAAAGCTCAAGTTATGGCCAACGAGAAGATAGACACCCTTGAACAAAAGTTGGAGGACTTAATGAAGCAAATACAGTCCTTAAATGCTGCAATCACAAAGGGCAAGTCAGGGTTACAATAGGAGGCATATAGTTTTAATGAAAACCATCAGGGATAATCTAGTAATTCTCTTCACGCTTATGGAAACCACCAACAGTCCCACCCTTGACCACCCAACCTAGACATGTATAAATTTTATGTCTCTCATCTGGCTATTGGCTGTCACAAATGGAGCAATATTTCACATTGAATCACATCAGAGATGATGATATTAAGCTAAGTGTGGGCAACCTTTACTTGGACCAAGAAAGATAGCAATGGTGGCAATGGCATTATTGATGTTATGCAAGGCCAATGACTTGGAAAAATTCTCTAAAGCCCTTTCTGATCGCTTTGAACATAAACCTAACTTTTTGGGTTGTCTTACTAAGCTCAGACAGACAGGCATAGTACAAGAATATATTAAAGCCTTTGAAGCATTAGTCGACAACATAGGAGGTCTAGCAGAAGAATTCTACTTAGAATGTTTTATTAGTGGTCTCAAAGACGCCATACAAGCCCATGTTCGGATGCACCACCTAGCCACATGGCTAGCAGCTTGCACGATGGCTCGTGAAGTGGAACGCACATTAGCAGCCCAGTCACCTCGTCCAAATTTCATAGCCAAGGGACACCCGACCCAGGCTCTGAGCACTACCAAAACACTTAAGGTTCAAAAGGTGTCACTAGCAGAAATGGCGGAAAGAAGAAAGCAAGGATTGTGTTACTACTGTGGTGACAAATACTCCTTGGGGCATAAAAGTAAGGAACACAAATTATTTCAAATTGATGCTACTAAGGAAGCCCCACCCTTTGAGGTACCAAAGGAGGAAGATAAGGACAACCAATAGGACAATGAGCTCCTAGCTACACCAGAAGAACCAATTATCTCGCTCCATGCTTTGGCAGACATTTCTTCTCCCCAAACTCTCAAAATCAGAGGTTTTTTTAAACATCGCCCTGTAGTAGTCTTGATTGATAGTGGGAGCATGCATAACTTTATCCATCAAAGAGTCGCATAAGCAGTGCATTGTTTTGTGAGAGGAGTCTCTAATTTCCAGGTCTAGATTAATGATGGGGGGACAATGAAATGTGATGGTTGCTATGAGAATGTCAAACTTCAGATGGGGGATTACCACCTAAAGGCCCACATGTTTGTCATCAACATGGGTGGGTGTGACATTGTCTTGGGGGTTGAATGTCTCCGCACACTCAACCCAATCACAATGGATTTCCACGAGTTATATATGAGCTTTAATCAGAATGACCAGATGCATACCCTCCATAGACTCCAGGCAGGTGCTCTTATCATTCGCTCGCATCGGATGGAAAATTTGTTAAAAAGGGGCCACCATGGAGTTATCACCCAATTTAATGCCATCCAAACCTTTGAGCCCACTTCTCCTCATATTCATCCTAAGATGCGATAGGTCTTAAACAACCATCTGGAGTTCTTTGACAAACCTCATGAGCTTCCACCCTCGAGAGGGGAACATGATCATAGCATTAACTTGGTCCTAGGGGCACAACCACCAAACGTGTGACCATATAGATACCCTTTCGCCCAAAAGAATGAAATTGAAAAAATAATTAAATAACTCTTGGAAGCCGATGTGATTCGTCCTAGCATTAGTCCTTATTCATCATTTGTGGTCATAGTGCTTAAGAAAGATGGGGAATGGCATATGTGTCCAAACCTCAGGGCCCTCAACGAGCTGACAGTCAAAGATAAATTTGCCAACCCAGTTGTTGATGATTTGCTAGATGAACTAAATGGGGCTCAGTTCTTTACTGAGGTAGACCTTCGCTCGGGCTATCACCAAATTCGCATGAAAGAAGTAGACATTCCAATGACTACTTTCCAAACTCATGAAGGCCGTTATGAATTCTCGGTAATTCCATTTGCTCTTTGTAATGCCCCATCCACTTTTCAGAGCCTCATGAATCACCTGCTCAAAACATATCTAAGAAAATTTGTCCTTGTTTTCTTTAATGACATCCTCATTATAGCCTCACCTGGGAAAAACATCTTCAGCATGTATACCTTCTCTTGCAACTACTCCGGAAGCATAAACTATTTGTCAAATTGTCCAAGTGCTCTTTTGGAATGAAAGAAGTCGAGTACTCGGGCCACATTATGGGGCATGAAGCTGTCAAGGTGGATCCCAATAAGATCTAGGTAATGCAGGATTGGCCCCAACCAAAGACATTGAAGAGTTTGAGAGGATTTTTAGGTCTCACCAGCTACTATCGCAAATTTTTCCACAATTATGGTCGAATTGCTAGACCCCTCACTCAGCTTCTCAAGAAAAATTCATTCATATAGAATGATGAAGTGCAACAGGCATTTATAGCTCTCAAACAAGCCAAGTGTTCCACTCTCGTATTGGCACTACCTGACTTCACCAAATCTTTCGTGATTGAATGTGATGCTTCATGTATGGGTATTGGGGTTGTCTTAATGTAGGAAGGTCGACCCCTAGCCTTCACTAGCCAACAACTAAGTGGGACAAATTTGGGACAATATACCTATGAGAAGGAGATGATGGCCATCTTACATGGAGTGGATACCTAGCGACCATACTTATTGGGCTGGCGTTTCAAAATCCACACAGACAATCAAAGCCTTAAATATTTTTTGGAGCAACTTCTATCCTCGCCACAACAAAATAAATGGCTAGCCAAAATATTGGGATATGATTATGAGATAGTTTACAAGAAAGTGCGTGAAAATTTTGTAGCAAATGCTTTATCACACCAATTTGAGGAGGAAAGAACCTTGATAGCAATCTCTCTTCCCATTCTAAAGTGGATTGAAGAGGCTCACAAGGAATGGTTTTAACATCCTTCACTCTCCCAACTCATTAATAAATTGCAAGCAGATCCAAATTCTACAACAGGCTACTCTTGGCAAGATGCGATTCTTCGCTACAAGGACAAAGTAGTGATATCACCAACATCCACCCTACAAAGTCACATTTTGGCAGAGTTTAACTCATCTCCCAATGCAAACCATTCAGGATTTCAAAAGACTTATGCTCTCACTAGGCATTCATTCTTTTTGACATGCATGGAAAAGGACATTCTTACTTTTGTAGCTAAATGTGATGTGTGTCAATGCCTCGAAGAAGAAAGAGTCAAATACCCTGGCACTTTACAACCATTGTTGATCCCTGCCTCTATCTGGATGGATGTTTCTATGGATTTCATTACTAGTCTTCTAAAGTCAGGAAACAAGACAGCCATCATGGTGGTTGTGGACAAACATTCTATGTATGCTCATTTTTGCACCCTACCCCACCCTTTTACACCCGCTTTGGTAGCTCAATCTTTCATGGACTAGATCTTCAAATTGCATGGCATGCCCACTTCCATTGTGTCTGATCGTGACCTGATCTTCGTTAGTAACTTTTGGTAGGAACTCTTCAAGCTTCAAGGTACCTAACTCCAACTTAGTACTTCCTATCATCCCCAAACTGATGGTCAAACTGAAGCAATGAACAAATGTCTAGAGACCTACCTCTGGTGTTTCACTTCAGAAAAACAACATCTATGGGTACAGTGGTTACCTCTAACCGAATGGTGGTATAATACTAACTATCATGCCACCACCAAGATGACTCCATATGAAGCAGTTTATGGTAAACTCCCCCCTTCACCTACTTCTTATATCCTAGGATGCTCTAAGGTACACGCATTGGATCAACTCCTACAGAACCATGCAACCATGATTTCCCACCTCAAAGATAATCTCCATCAAGCTCAAAATCACATGAAGCAATAGGAAAACCCATATCATTCAGAGCGCACATTTCAAGAAGGGGATCAGGTATTCTTGACGCTACAACCATATAAGCAAAAATCACTCAAGGACAAGGGTTGTTAGAAATTATCTCCAAAATTCTACGGACCATATCAAATACTTCAACGCATCGAAGAAGTAGCCTACAAGCTAGCCTTGCCACCCACTACAAAAATCCATCTCGTCTTCCATGTCTCGTGCCTCAGGCAAGTGGTTGGGAACAATTGTAGAATTCAAGCCCGCCTACCCAAATTGGATGAAGAAGGTTCAATCTGGCTCCAACCTAAACAGGTTCTTGACACGCGAGAATGGCACCTGCACGACCGCATGATCAAGGAAGTCCTCCTCAAATGGAAAGACTCCTCTCCAGAAGATGCGACCTAGGAACCAACCATTGTTCTTCAACAATTTCTGTAGCTTTAGCCTTGAGGACAAGGTTGTTTTTATGGGCGAGGGCATGTTAGGTTCCAACCCTAGCCCCTTTATTTATTTAATAGGGTCGAGTTGTAGATATAGTCAGGTAAAGAGTCAATAAAACCCATATTAATAATTGTAAGTGGTTCACCCACATTTAGAGAAGGTACCATAGTTATTTGCAAATGGGCCATGGTATTAGATAGATGGTATTAATAAGAACCATGGTACTGACCCATGGTATTGCATGTATGAATCATATATAAAGGATAGAGACTCCCCATTGAGTAGCGTTGTGTCTTATTTTGTAATCGAGCCCTACGCTATTGGAGGTTTCCCCCTCAAAGAGGCAAGTGAACATTGCTTTCCTTTTTGAATAATAAAATGCATGCTGTTATTTCTCATTGTTTTGTGTTCTGGGTTATAATTCTTCGCATATTTGGTATTCTAGTATCTTCTCGCAAGTCAAGAGAATAACAAATTGTGACATAAGATGAATCATTAAAGATATAAATTGGTAGACAAAGTGCATTTTTAAAGTAGAAGATAAACATAAAACACTTACATTATGCCAAATTGACATATTCTATAAGTTTTCCAACATAGATTGCCTCTTAATCTTGAAAGATGGTTTTTCAAGTTCCAATAGAAAATATTTGATAGATTTTCAAAAAATACAGGTAGTAGATGACATCAGATAAGATAAATAAAATAATATTAATTAATGAAGAATATGATGGCTGTCTTTCCAAATCTAAATTTGCATCAGAACTTAACAAATTTTAGAAATCATGAAAATGAGTCAAGACATTAGCTTATTCATAAGTTTTGGTGCAAAACATGCACCTTTGATGGTAAAGCATTGTGACATATAATGAATCATTGAAGATAAAAATTAGTAAATAAAATTCCTCTTAAAAGTAAGAAGAAGATTAAGAGAAAACACTTACATTATGCCAAATGACAGATTCTATAACTTTTCCAACATAGATTACCTCTTAATGTTCAAACATGGGTTATCAAGTTCCAATAGAAAATATTTGATAGATTTTGAAAAAATATAGGTAGTAGAGGACATCATATAAGATTAATAAAATAATATTAATCCATGAAAAATATTATGATTATCTTTCCAAATATAAATTTTCATCACAACCTAACAAATTTCAAACATCATGAAAATGAGTCAAACATTATCTCCTAATTATTCATAAGTTTTGGTGTAAAATATGAAAATTCGATGGGAAAATCTAGTGCAGTGTGGTTGATGATGTTCAATATCTCCAATGTCTCCTTAGAGAGAATTATCTTTGAAATTGTAAAGAAAAAATTGAATTTCCCTAACACTAGCAATGAATTATTTTAGTATTTTGCATTGCCCCCTCAACAACACAAAGTTTACCCTCAACATCACAAGGTTTATATATCATCAATTTATATTAACATGTGTAAAGACCATTGTAGAAATACTTGTAGCCAGAGAATGGATCAACTTGAAGTGGACCACATAAATCACTATGCATAAGTTGTAAAGGGGCTGAGGCATGCCAAGAGGCATGTCTTCCAAAACTATCCCAATGATGTTTTCTGAGTACATATCTCGAACAAACACCATCTCTGCAAGATACCATTAGAAGACCTGTCACCTTATTTTCTTTACATAGATTCTAAAGGGAGCAATAGTTTAAGTGACTAAATCGCTCATGTCAAAGTTTGCTCACTTCATCATTATGAGAAAAAAATACCGAGGGAATATTTGATGACCCAAAGTTGTTAAAATTATACAACCTCGTACAATCATCAGAAATGCCAGTAGCTAAAATCTATCTAGGATCTCTTAGGTCCTTAATTACAATATCGTGAGGTGAAAATTCAATGATTTTACCTTCACCTGAATGAGTTATCTGATATATAGATAGAAGGCTGTAGGATAAGGTTGGAACACATAATACATCATTGAATTGACCCTTGTCTATATGAATAGTTCCAGTCCCTAAAACACTAAGAGATCTTTCATCACCAACATATACATGTTTGGTGTTACAATCATTTAAAGAAGAAAACATTGCTTTGTTTTTGGCCATGTGATAAGAAGCTCTAGAATCAATGAGTCGCTCATGAGAATGAGAAGAAGAAGATACATTTAGTGCATATCCAAGCTGAGATGCTTGACAACCACATGTAGAAAGTGTTATTCCTGAAGATGAAGTTGAAGATGTTGAATACTCCAAATGGATGTTATGCTTCTTCATTGTTGCTTCCAAGGCTTCCATCTTCTTAAAGCATTTGGATTCTAAGTGGCCATCTCGATTACAAAAGTGGCAATGTCTATTAGTCTTCTTCCCTTTTTTTTTATCTACCTTATCATTTTGTTGAAATGATTTTTCATTTTGAGACTCAAATGGCTTAGGACACTTGTTTGGTTTACGATCATTCTTTTTAGGATAGAGCTTCTTAGGATCCTTTGAATTTGGTTGCTACTAGGTGGCTAAGGATTTCTTAGAAGAGTTTCAAAGATTAAGAAGACAAAGATATAAGAGCTTTTCTTGATTTCTTATTAAAGAATCACAAAAGGAATCAAAGGAAGGAGACTTGTAGTCTTGTCATTGAGAAATCAAGGCTTCTCTTGTAGAATGGAAGGTGGAAACAAACAAAGAGTAGGCTGGTCCCAACTTAGTAAGAATAGAATAGATAAGGTTACCATCTTCTTTCTTAACCTTAACACCTTCCAATAGAAGTATAAGGGTCTTGAACGCAAACAAAAAATTCTTCAATTGAAGAAAAATTATTGGGGTCGAATGTAAGAAACTCATTTTCAAGTTTATGGGCTCTAAGTTCATTTTTAATTCCAAAAACTTTGGTGATCTATTTCATTGCTTCATTAGGAGTATCAAGTTCTGCGATATGGAATCTAAGGTCTGGAGAAATAGACATCCCTATCAACCCACGTGCTTGATCTTGCCTATTTTCCCATTTGGCTGCCTTATTTTCATCTTTTCGTTTGGTTTCTTGGCCTGAGCTATTCTGTAATGACCTTTACTTCTAGGTAAATTCACAATTTAGGACCACCATTGGAAGTAGTTGGTGCAGTCAAGAATAACTTGGCATGAAATTTCCATTTTAACAGAAACTGAAGCTATATATGATAAAACGAAGTGTTCCAATGGAAATATCTCGAAAAATTAGGCTGATTAAAAAAAAACAGCTTTGAAAACAGCTTCCGGATGAAGAAGTTATGGCTTTTTAAAGAAACATTGTTGAACATGCCGGCAAAGTGCGGGAATGTGCGGAAATGAATGATAATGTTATATTTAAAAAAAATCCTCCCCCTTTCCAAATTTAATATAATTAGCTCAACAAAAGGAAAGACTTGAAATCAAGACCTTTATTCTCATAAAGTAGCTTCTAACCAAGTGAGCAAGATTAAAAGGTTAGTAATTTTTTGAAAAGAGGAAGGGGAGTTGTTTTTTTTTCTTTTTTTTGTTAGTCACTAAAGCTTTTGGGTGCATGCTTACTTGAGAAACATATTTTTTGCATACAAAACAAAAAACGTAAAACCCAACACGGACATATAAAAAAAAAACTAACCTTATGGCTTGAAGTTAGCTTTAGCCGAAAACTAAATATTTTCGTGAATGTTTCTAATTTTCTGAGATCACACTAAGGCATGGCAGAAAAGAGCATACGCATGAGAAAAATCCTTCCTTTCTGTTTCTGATTTGCCTAGATCGCACAGAGTTGCAAGGCAAAAGAGTATACACAGAAATGAATGCTATAGATCCGGTAATAAAAAAAAAACAAAGAGCTAAATGAACCGAAATAAATAGAGAGAAAATAACTAAAAAATGCAAATAAACAGTGTATACCTGCAGATATTAAAAATGACGTAGCTAGGGCTACCGGAAACCTTTTCGCGTCAAATGAAAGGGGTTCCTCAATAGATTATATTTACATCATTTAACTAACAACCACACTTTCACGTAGTCTTTTTGTTATGCAATGGGATTTTCTTAGACAATTTATATTTAAACCTCACATGATTCTAGCTAGCATTTAAATTAAAGATTTTAACATAGGAGAATACACCAGAATTGACACTTTGTAGTACTTAACTCACCATAGGCGGTCATCTTGCATTTAGCATGCTTGGAACATTCTCGAACCACGGTTTACAACTTCAAGATGTCAATAGTCTCATTACGGGCAAGCTTACATCGTCGGATCATGAGGTCAGGTACCAAATGGTTGAGCTTTGCCTAGGGTTTATTATGGTAATGAAACCCTACACTATCCACAGTTTCGGTAACTCATTTTCTCCAAGCTTCGAGGGTGATGGGCTCTGCGAGCTCTCCAATTTCCACTTTCTCTAGGGTATTATGGAGTTATGTTTGTTACAGGTGAGCATCTCTCTACACCTTTGTGGACACAATATATAATGTAAAAATTACTACAACCAATTGTGGAGCTTTTTTCCAATACTTACCCTGGTTATTTGGTCTGGCACCACAGGCCTATTTGAGGTTCAGTTTCCATTCCTTGCTGAAAGACTTAGCTGTTAAGTCCCTTTTACAGTGGATTTGATAGGGTCTTGGGCCTCCCTCTTTACTTATTTATGTGACAGGTATTATGCTCACTTGCTTTTTGAGGAAGATAATTTAAAATCCATACTCTCTGGAATATTTTCTTTATGATATGATTGTTTGTCAATGTACAAGGTTTCTCGTAGGTTTCTCGGCTCCGTCGCATGGTTGATTTCCACCCTGAGCCTTCCTACCTCAAAAGGAGGGTTCATCTCCAGCTTGGATTACAAACCCCGGTACGTACTGAAAATATAACCCTCAGATTTCGCTATATATGAACAAATGTCAATGGTTGTTTGGTTTTAATGTAATTCCTTATGGATGTTACACAGGTTGCCATGGACACCACCACATAAGTTGTGTTTACTTCCTATGGCTAGAATGTATGTAGAGGGTTTCAAGAGGCAGGACCTCTATATCCTTCTAGTTCCAAGAGTTTGTTTAACAATTTATTCCTCCAAGCTAAATAGTGACATATTATAGAAGTTTAGGAGGAATTAGCTCTGACCAGGAATTGTAATAGTTTAAATTAATCAAATATATTAAATGCAATAGTTCCTGCTCGTCTCGTCTACTCGGTTAATTTAATTAACAGAGGAACGAAAATAATTTCCTTTTCTTGGTTGTGTCCCATGTACATATGAGGTTTTGAACCTAACTCGTTTCAATGTTTACTGTAATGGGAATTATGATTCTACACAGTTCTTCTTCTCTGGACTTCTTGTTTTTATTCTATTCAATTTAGCATGCTTACCTCTGCTTATTAAATAGTTCTACTTTATTTGCATTGTAACATATTATTATATATAACAGTCTTGTAAATTGTAGACTTTTAATTGCAATTAGTTAAGGAATACTAGGTCAACCCCTCGTACTCAGGCGACCATGGCCTAAACTCCTAAAGCCTTGCTTTCCCTTTTAAAGCATTAATAACCACCCTACAGGTAGCTTAATGGTTAATCATAAAGGCTTCTATTTAATCAATTCTTCCAAGTGTATTGTGGCTTTATTTACAAGTTCCCCTCATTTTATCGACGACACTCTATGGTTTCCTTTTCCCAGCTACCCTTCCCAGCTTCTAATGCATATATATATAATATTACTGATTCTATCTGGATACAATAACCCAGTCTTTTGCTTCTCAGTTATGGGTGGTTGTCTCATTCCAAGTTCTCCAGAAATATCAAAAAAACTTCTTGTTCTCTAAAATATATAGAGTAATCATCCTTTCTGTATCCATAAGTAAAGCAGTCAGGTTGCATTTTCTGAGTTTTGTATTCAATATAGTTTTTAAGTTATCAGGTCTATCACCTCCAAAACGGAAAATATTATCTTCCTACTAAATATCAGAAATTTGTTTAAAGAACAATTTCATAATTCTCATGGTTGCATAAATACAATTTTCCTTATGTAACATATATCTTCATATAATACACAGTTTAATGTTTTGTCTAGTTCTCAAACATAAATATGCAGAGATTGCATAGTTCTAAAAATACACAACATCTAGGCACAATTACTCATATGTTGCTCAAAAATCCCACGAATTCTCCAGCACTGACTTTGTTCTTCCACTCTACAAAAAAACATCCAGCCATCATCTTCAGAATGGCAATGTTCCTCCACTCTACAAATCAACATCCAAACATCATCTTCAAAGAGGCATTGAGCATATCTGATGCCTAAACACATAATTCAAAGTTTGTTGCATCCTCTTTATACAATGAGTTTGTCGAAAGAATCTACAGAGAGGTAATGAACAATGACAAGTCACCTTGAAACCCATGACAGAGGTGATAAAAAAAATTGTCCATCGTGCTTATATAACCATACAAGCAGTTGGCAATTGACAGTTGAAGCAATTTTCGGTTGTGGGATGTCGGTTGTGGGATCGAAGAGCCCAAATTCTTTCGATCGCCTAACAATCAATCAAAATATGCAAAAGGGTACAGAGTGGAAGCCTAGCATAGTTGATTTCAAAAGGGAATCCCTTATAGTGTAATAATAAGAAAATAAAGTAATTGCAAACATATATTACACATAGATTTATTGGAGAAATTCAAAGTGAAAAGACCAACAAACATACTCATAATCATAAGAAAATAAAATAATGACAATTAGATATTACACATAAATTTATACTTGATAAAACCAACATACCTTTAAAAAAATATTTTTGATTTTTTAATAACATCAATCAACTTCATCATATATAATCTCATAACATCTGAAAATTCTTCCATCATTAATCCAATTTAAATTACCACACAATTATTTACATAAAATTAATACTACCACAATATTGTTTATATGATATATAGATATATAGCCCACGGGGCTTTAAATTGACGGTGAATGGGTGCACTATTAAGGTACTCCTTGCGTTAGGTCACAGGTTGAAATCTCCATGTATTCTTACCTACCAAAAAAAAATAATACATAGATATATAAAACCCTCCTCCAAAAAACTACCAAACTAAAAACTCCTCCTCGTAACCCTTCACGGACTAAACCCTCCTCCTTGTAACCCTTCATTGTGGCCAATACATATAACCCTTCATTGTGGCCAATACATATAAATCACATATGTGACTGCCAATATAAAAAATATGCCAAAAAGTATACAACCAAGTCATGGCTTTTTTAAATAGAATGAAGAAATAACCCGTGAGGAATAGTCGTATTCATTTCCTTCTCTGGACATGCATTATTGTAAAAGGTTTTCTATCATCTGCGGGGTCTTTGGTGGTATATTACTTACTTTGGACTTATAGATTGGTCATTTTCGACTGAAGTTTAGTTTTAGAATATTAAAATGACATAGCTAGGACATTTACCTTAAATAAATTATTATACCATATCAAACAACAAGAATGGGTTTGTAATTTCCTTTTATATTTGTTGAAAATTTATTTCTATATTTATTTGAAATTTGTTTATATACTTTTGAGGCTGGATAAATAAATTTGTTTTTATATTCATTTGAAATTTGTTTATATACTTTTGAAGGTTGATAAATAAATTTGTTTTTATATTTATTTGAAATTTGTTTATTTGATAAATAATTTTGTTTCTATATTTATCTCAAAATCGTGTATCTACTTTTAATGTTATAAATAAAATGGTGTTGATTATAAAATAATCATTTTTATTGTTGATTTTGTGGTGGTTTCTCTAAAGAGCAACATAAACCAGCATTGTTATAGCAATTTCATAGTATAGCAAAACATTCGATGATAGTCTCGATTCATTTCCAATGAAATATTTTATGGCTATCATGTGAGATCATCATTGTAAATACTCGAAGTGTGTATTTCTTTTTTGACATGCAATAGAAGCCAACATTGTCATAACTTCAAAGAATTGGCAAGATTTTGATGATAGTCTAGTCCTTACCTATTCCTAATAGAATCTTTAACGGAAATAGTGTGAGATCATAATCGTAAATACATTATGGTATAGAGAGACTATGATACATGTCTCTTGGGGCAGAAAGTGATAAGGGGTGATTACTAGTAATAATTATTGTATGTACGTTGTTTTGGTAACAATCAATGGTATATAGGTATTAATGTGTATTAGGAATTATTATTATTATTATTATCTATTTTTAAGGTCACGACCAAGCGAAACACCTAAGTGGTGTATGAGACCCCCTCAATTCTGGGACAAGAGACCCACCTCCGCATAGCGATTTGACTGCTAAGTCTACGAAGGCATACACACTCTACCCCCCTCTGGTTTTGAACCTGTGACTTCTTGGGAGGAAACACATGCTCTTAACCATTGCGCTCACTCGAACTATATGGGTATTTTTGTTTAGAATCCAAACAATGTGACCATATATTGTTAAAACAAGTTATATATGGGTAAAAAGTAATTTATAAGGTTGAGGAGAAGTCATTATTAATGAAATTTTATGGTATTTAAAAATAATTTATAGTGACGAGAGTTGATTGAGAAATATATGAAAAAAAATCATTTACATTTATGAGTGGGAATATCTATTATATGATATCATAATAAGTGGCCCATAATCTGTTTTACATACTTTTATAATTTGTTTAAAATTTATTTGCTAGGCATATTTTCAAACTTTTTACTAAAATTGACAATTATTAGTCATCAACTAAGCATCAAATTTTAAAGATACAATAACACTTACACTTCATTATCATTTTTTAATAGTTATTGAGAAAATTAATAACCATCACCAAATCTTTAACTTTTAATCACAAAGTTTTCACAATAATGATTATTAATTATTGCCAATAATTATTAGTAAATAAATTTTATTATATATCTATCTATATATATTATATATATATAATATATAACTATTCATCTATAAAAAAAGACATCAAAACATTATAATTTGGCAAAGCAGATATAAATGTTTGTAAAAGAAAGGATAATTTGGAAAATCACATTTAAATGTTTGTCACAAAAAATGATGAGTGATGTTGATGTTAGTCAACACTAATTAAAATCCTGCAAGCCATTGCAACTATATGTCATCACTACACCACAACAAGCTATCTCATAACTAAAATTACTCATTAGATATGTTATACCCAAATAGGAATTTGTACGGGAGACCCCTCCCAAAAGGAAATTTATAGGAAAGGGTCAGTATCTCTCTCCAAATTATAACTTCTGAACTCCAACCAATATTCACTACATAAGGTTACACATCATTATAATGACATGTTTCTTCTCCCTATTTGTTTTATAACATGAGGAAACCTACCTAAATATAAATAAATGAAGAATATCCTTCCTTGACTATGGTTGGTAAGTTATCTCTTAGATAATCTCAATCATGAGTGTAATTATCATGACATATGTTCTATTCATTGGCTTGATACATATAAAAGTTGGGTTGTATTATGGCATTTCTTTGTTGCAAGTAACAAGGCTATATATACGGTCTTAAACTTTATGATAGGACTTGTAGTCTGGCTGGAAGCTTTTGTTATATATAAGCTACGATGGCTAACTACCATCATGAGGCATGCCATATGTACATATGTGGAATAAGTTTTGAAATATTATACTATATGGTTTGGATGAGCGCATGCCTACACATGGTATACATTATGAATTAAACTTCGTGTCGTGAATTAATATATTATTGATGGCACAAGCTTGCAACATTATGAGATAAAAGGATTAATGCTTTTGTGGGAATAATATCCTATAAATTTTATTGTTTATATGATCTATAGTACCACACAAAAAAAAAAGCATTAACATTCTTAATCAAATTTTAACATATACATGAGTCTATCGGTTGGAATATATGGGTCACTATTGGAAATCGTTTAATGTGGTTTTGATTAAATTTACATAAAAATGGTCATAGTTGTGTAATTTAATGGGAAATGGCCTTCGTAAGGCTTGGAACTTTTCTTAATGCATTGTATTTATGATTGGGGATGTTGTTAATGTGGTAATCAATTTGGTTGACATGTTGGAATTACTTTGACATATATGTTCTCATCTTTTAAAAATCTTATTGGTCCAACTTGTTATACCTATGATGACTTACCCTTGAATCATGACAAATGAGTTGCATCAACATCATTCCACAGGGTTATGTCTTAATCACTAAACAAGCTAGCATGTTAAATCCTATGACCCACTAACTCTGCCATTCACTACTGCATTTACTCCCCATCGTATTCACCACCTCGAGCCATGCAATTCACTGCTTTTTATCCTTTAGTTGTGAAGGGTTTCATTCATTTTTTTATTGCTCATTCTACAAGACCCTGCGCTAGAATTCAGTGAAGAAATCCATAAAAAATTTGAAGTACGATTGCAAAAGCATAGATCTGCTACTCTTAGTTTTCCTCCCTATTTTCCATGTCCCTGCCAATGGTATCTATATATATATATATATATGGTTAGTCTCATTTGGTAACAATGTTCGTCTCATAGATTTGCAAAAAGCGTTGCATCGAATGTCGTTTAGGTTCTTGAACAAAGTTATTTTTGTTTAAATCCTTTACCATCCTATATTCATTCCTCTAATGAACTACAATGTGAAGCCTATGAGGGTATTAATCCTTGGGCATACATTGTTTTCATCGAAAATTGAGCCTATTCATTGGTTGTTACTTGTGACACCATTTAAAGAGTGTGGTCATTTTAAATTTTACAATTTTCTATTAAAAGAATAAACAAACCTTAAACTAATTTATTACTATAGGTGGGAGCTCTTAAGGTATCTAGGATTTTGGGAAAGAACCGATACGAAGGTTATTCATAGGAAAACCTTCAAATTTTCTTAAGTTGAGCCATTTTTTTGACACGTAAGTTGCAGGACCTATCTTTCTGCCAACACAATTTCTATTTTATACAATGCTACATCTCCAAATCTATGTTATATAACTCTATTCCACCCAGTCATTTCTATGGTACTAAGACATTTTGGTGATTCGGTTGTTTGTGCGTTATTTTAACTAGCCAGTCCAACCTCCTTACTGTTATCTATGTTATGTCTTATATTAATTCGAAATTGATTCTTGTGAGTCCTTGTAACATCGTATCCACTGCTTATTACTCATGTTATTCAATCAAATAGTGTTGGCCCAAGTGTGTCTCTCTGGTTATGCTAGTATTTAATAAAGGCTTTGTTCCTTACATTGAGATTTAGGATGATTTGACTCAATCCCTTTGTTACCACTTGGGTTGCTAATATATATATTAATGTTGTTCATTTTCCTCACTTAACTATGTTTCCTATTTGGTGTTGCAAACATAGATTTTTGTGCATAATTTAATGATTGATACCATATCATCCATTGCCTCTGAGTAATCCAATGAATCTATTGAAGTGTGAGTTTTTCAATAGAAATAGAGGAAGGGTAGGGATCGTGGAGGAATGAATAGAAACTAGCATCTGTATGTAACATGGGAAAACATACCAAGAGTCTTTATTAATTTTGATGCCATTTCTCAAGTGTTAAGACAATTTTTTCATACAGGTGAGGTGAATCTATTGGAAAAACCTAAGCACCAACTTATAATGCAACGTCAACTACAACGACCATTATTTCCTCAGCAACCCCATTTCCCACCATAAAAATATATCAGCATTCTAGTTCATCGACATGCATCTACTCCCTTAGTTGTTCTAGAGAATGACGATTGGAATAATATCCCCACACAACCACTTTGTTTAGTCTAGTGTTGGCCTATTATTTCTTTACCTCCTCCTTCTAAGGCTCATGTATCTCACTTGAATTATATCACTTCATGCATTATTCACTCACCCAATGCAGGACCACAACCTTCTGCTCTTGCTACACAACACTCTCGCCATGTCCATCAGACCTCTAAGCAACCCACCGTACTTGTTGGTCCCATTGGTTAAGCATGTAAGAAAAAATTTAACCAACAACATATTATTAGTGATCAAAGACAAAAGGCATAGGTTATGTTTTCTGATCCATCTTATGGCTATTCAAATTTAGTAAAATCACATCAATTCAAAGAGGAAATGTAGGTGGAGTTAACTCCTTCTTACAGGAAGGGGCATTAGGTTTTATTTTTGTTAGCATGTTTTTATACAGTTGTTTGGATATGGTTTCAACAATCCTCAATATTGACAGACATATTGATACCTCATTGTTACTTTTTTTTAATATTTGATGTTGTTCTTACTTGTGGATATTGATGATGGTTTATTTTGGGAAGAGACAATTTACATTTCTTTCATATGATGCACTTTATATTATTGTGGGACCACATTGAGTATGCATGATTTATGGAGACACAAGGTCTTTGGGTCTGCATGACCATATTTTGATATGAGAAAATGTGGTTTATATGTGTGTGTGTGTGTGTGTTGTGTTTAAATCTTATGATCAGGCTTTTGTTATAACATGTTTTATGATTATTAGTGTGGTTGAGGCTTTATGGAATGAAAAAATTACATGGCTCACATTTCTTATACACTTATGAATTAAAGGAAAAGGCTTATAGTGCCTAATCCAATAATAAAAGAGAGGGTCCCACCTACTAGAGTCAAAATCCTTAATTAAAAGCAATCTTATAGATAACCTTTAGAAATCACTCCTCTTGTTATCTAATCAACTTGATTACAAACAAAATTAATCCAATATTCTAAACTTGAAAAGCTTCCAGAATTGTTTGGAACCTTTTTAAAAACAGAGGATATCTATGAAGGCATGACATAGAATTGTGGAAAGAGAGGTATGCTATAAGTTTCTAGTTGTTACTTTTCCACTTATTTCAATTTCTCATAAGTCAAAGGTTAATCTTGATGGTGAAAATAACCTAGTCTCACCAAGGGCCAACAAACTAGGTAACTACATTGAAATTCCTAAAAGTCTTACAAGTACCTTGTATATTTTTTATTCATTTATTGTTGTTTGAAGATACATGTATATTTTCTAGTGAAAATAGCTATTTATTTTTAGAAAGCAATTTGCCCACATCTGCACTTACATGAAGGATTCATTTCGTTGTCATTCTCATCTTTTCTTGGATTATTGTATATGCTAATGTTTACATTGTAGTGGTCTATGATGAAATTGGTCAAGAGCTTTCACAGAAGCTTGCCTTTTCATGGTGTTGGATGTACTTTGTTGAATTTAAAAAAATCATCCTTTTGTTCTTCAGTTCTATTGTCTAATATCTCTTTGTATTTAAACTTATTTTTATTTATTGGTTCCTCTTATTTGTTTACAACAGCTTATGTTATAGACGACTTAAGGCCTTTTATCTTCAGCTTTAATTAGATCGTTGCATTTTCTAAGCATTTTATAGTATCTTATGCTCTATAAAACTAAAGGCATTTTAGCCTAAAGTCTTATTAGCTCACTACCTTTTTTAAGTCTGCTTTAAATTTATCAGTTGTTTTTTGCTTGTCTACTACTTTTTAGCCATAAACATTGTATTTTTTATGTATATATTGTTGCTTCGTAACAAGAACCAACAACGAAGAACCCCATCACCTTAACAAAGCACCTTAGCACCTTAATGTTAGGTGGTAGGTCACAACTATCGATCCCGAAGAGGAGAAATACTCAAGGAGCTCAGCGGCAGAGGAGCTAAAGATACCAGGACTGAGGAATAAGAACACTGCACTACCGTGAAGTTGTGATATGAAGTTTCTCTAATAAGGAAGTCCAGAGAATTAAAGATTGTATGGGCCAACAACTAAGAAATTGAGTGTAGGCACAAAGGCTTTGGTAGTTGAAAAGGGAAAATCTTGCAGAAGACTCTATAAAAAGAAATGAAGGACAATACTTGTAGGAGAGATGAATTTGAGAGCATGAAGGAAGAAATTGGAAGCTTCATGTGGATGAATGGTGTTGATAAATAAGAACAGAACAGTCACCTTTGTGGAATATCAATATCTTTGGAATGATAAATAAGAATGGGACTCTCAGAGGAGTATGCAGGTCACCTAAGAACTAATTTCTCGGGATAGGAGTTATATGCAGTCATACTATGAAGAACTGCAAGGTCCATCTCTGTTTTGGGTGTTGTGACAAGAAACTATTAGAAGATGAAAGAGTGGAAACTAAAGCCATGCCTAAGTACAGAATGACTCTCTCGTGTAGAGTGCCTCAGTGGAACAAAACCATCACTGGCAATAGAAAAATTGGGGATGCAAGCATATGTGTGAGAGTGCAGTATTGTGAAAGTGTCAATTGAAGCAGAGAGACTAGAGCACTTGAGATGAAGCTATGTAATATAGTGGCAAGGTCAATGTGATGACTATGTGAGTAATAGCAAGGGTAGTTTTGAAGTGCTTTTAGTGTAGATCCATTGATAGTGAATGTAGAGGGTAGCGGAAGTGTTGATGTAAGCGATGAGAGGAGATCTACTGCAAGTGAGAACAGAAGGCAGAATGAAGAAGTCAAATTTGTGACCAATCATTGTTAGTATTTTACTTGCATAACTATATTCCTCTATTTTCAATTTGAAAACTGCATGAAATAGTAGAGCAGTGGCAAGAGCAGGTTAGTGCCTGCATACTGAAGAGGTTGTTACCTCTTGGCAAGTTGGTTCTTGCTAAGCAAAAGGGGTTGATTCCTCTTGTGAGTGGGTGCTCACAAAAGAACAAATGTAATTAAGTGGATGCTTAATTTACATCATAAATAAACAACAAAATTGGTGTTTTTTCCCTCTGGGTTTCCACATGAAAATCATTGTGTCAAATGTGTGTTGCTCATGGGATTTTTGTTTGAACATGTGTGTCTGAAATATTGTTATATCACTATTTTTGTTAATAAAAGCTCTCACAAGCTAAAAAATATAAGAAGGGACTTAAACCATAAGAAGAGAAGGAAAATATTTTCTTAATTATTGATTCACACCCCCTCTCAAAAAGTCCTTATTTCAACATTGATTCCTCAAAAGATGAGCCACTAAGGAAAATATATACAACAAGAACCAAGAATTTATCCAGCTAATTAAACCCTCTATAGATCTTGTTGGTTGATCTGGATCTCCCTTAATTCCCCTTGCATCTTCCTTAAATTGAACACACTTGAAATGAAGTCCTTATCCACTTTATCACTGAGATCTCCTTCTCCCAATGTCCTATGTATACTAGATGTCTAGTGTGTGTCTTTTACCTAATCCTAGCATTCCTTTCTTAAGTTTAATTTATTGACTAAATCCATAACCCTAATATCCAAAGTGATTAATGTTTGATATCTAATCTCAGCATTAATTGTAATCAATGGTTTATATTCATCTAATTCACTAATACAAATAAATTTTTCATTTCATTAGATTAACTTACTTTATCTTATAAAAGTCAATTGCTTTAATAATTAAATGAATTTCTAAGTTTAAGGGTCTATTAATTTAATTCCACATGTATATATTCTTAGGTATAAGAAGTATCATCTACCGAAGCTATAAATATCAATATATTTGAGCATCTTAAAAAAAGTAGTTTTTTTTTTCCCTTCATAATTTTGTAACTGTTAGTTTATCATTTTAAATATTATTTTATCATTTTCATTGGGAGGTCAATTTTAGGCATTAGAATTTCTCTAATAATTTGTTTGGTTCCTCCAGTTGGGATAAAAGAAGGACATCGCATATTGTAATCACATTAGAGGTTCAATTACTTACTTTTCAACACTTATGGCCTCATGAATTTCATTATTAATAATATTACCTATGGCAACCATTATGGTGGATAACATCCCATGTTTGGTCCTTCTTTTGGTGGTGAACCACATATGACATAACTATTATGGTAATTTCTATTTTTTGTCTCGTGATGGAGCTATTACATTATACTATGTTTTGCATACATAATCTCATGTCCATATTAGTTCTTGTATTGACATTACATGTAATACTCTGTGTATATCACATGCATGTCCTTTAGAAAATAACCTATACTATACATTCCCTATTCTTCTGTAGGTCCATCACCGTAATTGATTTAAATAGTCTAACCTTAACCAAATCAATACCATTTTTTTCTTGAATATAGTTAATTCTATGCCAAATAGATTTCCTCCAACTCTCTTAATGCACAAAAAATAAGAAGAATAATATGCATATCTAGAATTAAGGGGTTAGGTGTAATCCTCTAATCCACCTACTAATTTCTAGTGAAACACTAGTTAAGTAAATCTCAACTAGGATCCCAATGATACATGGAGGTAAAGAAAGATTAATTGTCTTTATGCAACTTTTCCTTTCATGATTTATGGCATACATGGTTATCCTATTGATTACTAACCTCACTTACTTTGAGTGTGTCATTTGATAATAATAGGGTATATCTCTAGCAATAACCCCTCCTTGGGGTGAGGGACAGTTAATAAACACCCACTCCCATTTAATAGTTGGTGGCATTATGAAACCCTTTCCCTCTTAAAGGGATAATAGATAATCATTATATTTTAAGCTTCATCATACCCTTTAAGTGGGTAATCCACTATCCAATTGGATTCACTTCATTAATAATGATCTAGGAGGATACTCGAGGATTCATCTAGGATGATCCAGGAGGATTGATCAAGCTGGATCTTCAAAAAAGTACCAGTGGCATGGTAAAAGGCTCAAATCTCAAAGTGGCATAATCTAGGTAAACTTAGCATCAGATCGAAGTGCTTTTCATCCTGATTCCAATGGTGTGAATGACACTCAAATCTAAGTTCATATGAAGAAGTTAGAGCAAGTCAAAGTTCAAAGTTTAACTTATTCAGGTGGCAAGAGGAGATGACATGGAAAAAGTATCAGCAAATGGGGAAACGGCAAGTGGCAGGCTATCAATGCTCCCACATATCACATATCGAAGTGAGAGGAAGAAGTGGCTTAAGAAGAATCGGCCCCAGTAGGATCTCAGTTGTGATTGCAATATCACATATCACGGGTGAGAGGAGGAACGAGTATTTAAGAATTGGCACTTAGCGAAGCCCCATTGCGATGTCATAAAATCTCCATCATAGATCACAGCAGGAGCATGGATTATCACCCCACCCACTGTCGATTGTGGTTTGCGAGGGTGGAATTTCGGATCTAATATTTTTGTACACTATATTTTATAACTCTAGCGGGTCCACTACTATCACAGTATATGGACTTTGATATCCACTAAGGGAAGTGTTGATTGCGATTTGGGATGAGGACTGTTGGATGTGATATTGCTCTATGCTTTTTTTATAGCATGGTGGGTATGTTGTGTCACAGAATGCCTATTGTATGGGTTTGGTCCATCGTCGATTGGAAACATCGATGGATTATCAACATTGATAAAGCCACCAAGGTAAGGTAAAAGTTAGATCAAAACATGTAAAATAGTTTTTCCAGGTTTGTAAGGGGATTTTTGCCATGTCTTACTGAGGCCCAAGAATCTCTATTGGGATAATGCCCACCTGCTAACTCCGTCGCTAGTTTGAAACTACCTAGGTTTTGAGGGATTGTTTCCATGCTTATGAAATACCCATTTGTGTTGGAAGAAGGTAGAGAGGACTAGATGATTAATTCAGAATATATTGTGCAACAGACCCTAACCATGGTAGAAGGTCAACACGTCACCTTCAGCAGGAGGGAGGTTCTGAGAAGTTGCAGAAGGCCCTATTATCAAAATTAGGTGTTTGGATAGGTGTTTTTGCACAACTTTTCCCCAGTAGTCCAATGGTACTATCTGTTTCTAAAGATGGGTTCTCCATTCTTCATCCATATTCTAGCTTGGAGGTATAAGGATTGTAATGAATGTTACTTTTACATTTATATCTTTTTATGCCACTTAATGAATGAAGGTCTCCCCACTATTGAGCAGGGCCCGGAGATGTAGCCCAAATTGGACGAAGTCCGTAATCAAATCATTATGTCATGGTTTCATGTTCTTCTAGATATTTCAACATTATTTATGTGTTTTTTTAATTTCCATGGTCAATTATCTCTATTATAAGTAATTTTGATGCATTTGTAAGTAAAAAATCTTGGACAAAGTTTGGTATTAGAGCATGTCTTTGAGATGCAATTTGCAAGAGTTTATGCTAACCCAGAACAAGCTATGAAAAGGAGAAGGAATCCCTAATTCCTTTGATCCTAAAGCAAGACGTGCACAATGAAGAAGAACCATGGCCAATGATGAAGCTCATTGGGAAGAGGAAGATAATTTCCTTAAGGTATTCTACAATATGGCATAGAAAGTGGACAAGTTGTTTCTAGAGTATGAGAAGGCACTTGGGCACGAGAAGAAGGATGCTGATGACAATGGATGAAAAAATCATGAAGGTGGTCAAGAAGAGCCTCCTCCCTCTCCTTCTTCAAGTGATAACTCTCATCACTCTCATCGAGATTCCAAGGATTCCTCTAAGAAATAGTTCTTCAAGTTAGATGTAAATTTTGACCTGCCCATGTACAATGGAGAGTGTAGTGCAGAAAATCTTAATAACTGGATAAGGCAGATAGAGGTTTACTGCTGGATCTAGCAGATTGAAGGAGATGAGGTGAAATTCTAGTTAGAATCCCTTCTACTGAGCAGCACTACTCTCATTTGGTGGGAGAGTAAGTTGCAGAAGGGCAGCATAAAGTCAGGTAACCTTATGTCCTCTTGGTCTAGTTTTATTTCTGCATTCAAAGACCAATTTTACCCTTTGGGTTACAAAAAGAACATATGTATGGAATGGAAATATCTAAGGAAGGTAAAGGCCAAAATGTGTAGAGCTTCATTGAATAATTTTGGAAACAAGCATTGAATATGGACATCTCATTAGATTCACCCGAGAATGTAACTAAGTATGTAGGTGTGCTACATAGTTCCATAAGACACTCTGTTATAGACATATTTGGGCACTGCAACCCCAATCTTATATGTCGATAAACCAATGGATATTTAACCCCTAAAAGTGTTGTTTCCTACCCTAAAAGATGATGGTGAACTGATTATAGCATTCCCCAAAAATTCCACCTAAAAAACCACTCAGAACTGGCCAACACTGGATGATACTAATTGCTCCATGGTCAGGGTGTGATGCATACTAACTCCTACACTAGCTAGGTGTGATGCATACTGAAGAGGACTTCTATGGGTTGCAATGAGCAAGAGTGGACAAATGTTCGAGACAGTTTGCTAAGTGTATGCTCATGGAATGTTCTAGAAACTTCTCCTAGGACACTTGCCTCTCTTAATTTTCCCAAGTATGAGTAAGAGATCCAAGAAATCTCTAAGTGGAACCAAGAACTACAAGTGGAATGACACTAATCAGAAACCTAGAGATGACTCACACCCTTGCAAACATCTATAAATGGATCCCTCATCTGAGAGATCTAGAGGGTGGAACTTTGTAATTTGTAAGGAAGTGTTGATAGTTTGTCTTTGAGAAGAAGCATTATATTGTTGGGTGATCTTGCTTTTCATGAGGTGAAGAGGGCTTTGATGCTGGGAAGATGATGTTGGATCAGACAACCGGGTTGTAGTTCTCCCTTCTATTTTAATAAATTTCTTTGAGTTTTCTTCCATACAATCGTGTACTTGTGAATCTTGTTATTTGTAAATGCCATTGTATGTATTTTTGATTCTGCATTTTTATGATATAATAGATCGAAATTATTTGATGGTGTTTGTTACTTTGTTTCTATAGGTATTCTCTAAACGAGACAAGTAGGAGAGGAGTTGCAAGCTTTATCAAGGGGGAGATAAATCGAGCAAGGAGTCAAGCAAAAGATCCAGCTTGGTCCCTTTGTTTCTCCCTTATCTATCATACATAGAGGAAATCATAAATTGTGTTATGAAACTAGCTCACAAAAAGGTAAAAAAAGATAGATCAATGCCTTAGAATTCAGCTTCCTTGAGGGTGAAACCTCCTTTACATTACACAAATGAATGATTCTTTGATTATTCAAACGACAAAACGTCCTTTCTATATATAGGAGTCTAAGGAGTCACAATATAACTGAGCCAACCTAACGATAATAATATAAAGGCACAAAAATAATAATAGAGGGATTCTATGGTGCACAATAATAACAATATGGGGATAATAGGGGCAAAAAAATATTAATAAGGGATACAACTACAATAGTACTGGGGTAATCACTAGTATTATAGGGACCTAACATGCCCCTCTCCTTCAAAAAAGTGTTGTCATCAATGCTTGAGTAGTTCTGGTTGCTTATATATAAAATTCTCATCCTCCCATGTGGAATCTTCAGTGGATAAGTTCTTGCACTTGATGAGATACTCCAAAATTGATCTATTTCGTAGTTGTCAAGTTCTTGTTTCTATGACTACTTCCGGTTCCAATATAATATTTCCTTCCTCATCAAGTTTTGGCAATATTGTTTGAACTGGGAGCTTTTCACCTATAACCTTCTTTAAACATGAAACATGGAAAATTTGGTGCACTCAAGAAGCTGCAGGAAGCTCCAATTTGTATGCCATAGTACCAATCTTTTGCAACACCTTGTACGGACCATAATACTTTGGTGATAATTTATTATCCTTCTTAGCTTGCTTGAGGGATATATGTTTATATGGTTGTAGCCATAGGAATACCCAATCACCTACATCAAAACTTCTTTCACTGCAATGTTGATCTGCCTATTGTTTCACTCTATTCTATGCCAACACGAGGTTATCCCTTAAGAGTTGGAGGACTTGTTCTTGATGCTCGATGTGATGTTCCACTGCTTGAACCTTAGAATTTTCTCTTAAATATG
>APFE030610450.1:6903-29642 GCA_000404065.3 Pinus taeda
TCTTATAGAGCTGAGAACAAGTATCTACTTGTTAAAGATGGAATCAAATACTTTGTAAGAGCTCACAAGCTCAAGAATAATTATACTCTCGTAAATTCTGGACAGATGAAAAGAATGATAAATTCATGCAAACAATTCTTACTAATGGTTGTAAAGGAAAATAAACCTGATAAAACCAATGTATTTGAGGGCGGTAATGCTCAACAGCAAGTTGATATAGAAAACATTGTTTCAAAGTATGATGTCCTATTTCAGGAACCTAAAGGTCTGCCACCCAAAAAGGAAATAGTACATGATATTATTTTGCAGCAAGATGTTCCATTGCCTAACATTGGGATGTACAGGTTGTCTGCTTTAGAGAATAATGAAATCAAGAAGCAGGTGCAGGAGTTGCTCGAGAAAGGGTTCATCAGGCCTAGCACATCACCATGTGGGTCACCAATCATTTTGGCGAGAAAGAAAGATGGCTCGTGGAGAATGTGCATTGACTACCGAATAAGATAACAATAAAAAATCGTTATCCCCTTCCTCGCATAGATGATATTTTAGATCAATTGAAGGAAGCTGTTTATTTCACCAAGCCGGATTTGCACAATGGACACCATCAGGTTAGAGTTGCAGAGCAAGATGCATGGAAGACTGCTTTCAAACCAAAGCAGGGATTGTATGAGTGGCTGGTTATGCCTTTTGGCTTGACCAATGCTCCTGCTACTTTCATGAGATTAATGAATGAAGTACTCAGACCTTTTCTTGATGATTTTCTTATTGTGTATCTGGATGACATTCTGATTTTTAGTAAAACGTGGGAAGAACACTTAGAGCATGTTAACAAGAAATTAGATGTTTTGAAAAGAGAAAAACTTTATGTTAAACTCTCAAAATGTGAATTTGGCAAAACATCTCTAAATTATTTGGGTTATATAGTAGGGAATGGTGGATTGAAAATAGATACCTCTAAAGTGGCAGTCATTGTAAACTAGCCTAAACCCAAGTTTGCTACAGAAGTGAGAAGCTTCTTAGGAGCAACACAATATTGGAGGAAGTTCATTTTTAATTTTTCCTCAATTGCAGCTCCCTTACATGCTTTGACAGGATTGAACAAGGTGTTTTAGTGGGGAGGCAAACATTAGAAAACCTTCGACACCTTGAAAGAAAAGATCAGTACAACACCTGTACTAGTACTACCTGATCTACAAAGACCGTTTGAAATCTAAACTGATGTGAGTGACTATGCCATGGGAGCAGTGTTGACACAACACGGTAAACCCATATGTTATCATTCTGAGACTTTTAATCCTGCAATAGTAAACTATCCTACCTATGATAAAGAATTGTATGCATTAGTTCAGAGCGTGAAAAAGTGGAAACATTACTTAATGGGCAAAGAGACAGTGATACATACTAATCATCAACCACTTCAATATCTACACTCCTAGACTAAGTTGCAACAATCAAGACATTACAGATGCATGGGTTTTCTACAATAGTTTCATCTAGTCATCAGATATAAAAAGTGCATACACAACAAAGTTGTAGACATGTTATCTAGACCCATTATAAATGCATCTACCATACTTAAGCATAATTCTGTGCTACATGAAAGTTACATGGAACAATATGCTCAGGATATGGACTTTAAAGATGTATATGCAACTTTGAGTCAAGGAAAAAGGTAGAAGAATTGGACTATCATGTGAAGGACCGACTCTTATTTCATTGTGGGAAACTTTGCATTCCACAAATAGAGAGAGTAAAGATAATTAGAGAGGCACACACTTCTCTGATATCATGTCACTTTGGTGTAAGTAAAACAGTTGCATAGCTGCAAAGATTTTGTTATTGGCCGAAAATGAATGAGACAATTTCTAGATATGTAAAAGGATGTACCATATGTGCTAAAAGCAAGCCCATCAATAGAAAACTAGGCTTTTACACTCCTTTACCAATTCCTTCTCACCCTTGGGAAAGTGTTTCCTTGGATTTTGTTGGAGGATTGCCGAAATCTAGGAAAGGTCATGATTATCTATATGTGGTTGTGGATAGGTTCAACAAAATGTGCATTTTGATACCTTGTAATAAACATATTATAGTTGAAAAAACTGCAAACTTATTCTTTGAACATGTATGGGTCCATTTTGGATTACCCACTTCTATTGTATCGGATCAAGACACCCGATTTTTGGGGAAGTTTTGGTCAAGTCTGTGGGAACTGATGGACACCCAGCTGAAGAAAAGCACAACTTTTCATCCACAAACCGATGACCAGACAGAAGTAGTTAACACGATAGTGATCTAGTTACTGAGAGGATATTGCAGCAAACATCCTAAGCTTTGGGATGAACATTTGTGTTACATGGAGCATGCTTACAACAGAGCCAAACACTCTTCTACACAGAGATCTCCTTTTGAGACCTATTTTGGTTTCATGCCAAGGTCACCTTTGGATTTTGTCTTTGGTAAATATACCATGGTTGATGGACACAGTGATGTGGACAAGGCAACTAGGTTCATTGAACAGATCCAGGAGATCCACCAGGAAGTACATGAACAGCTGGAAAAGAGCCAAGCCAAATACAAGGCTGGGCATGACAAGCATCGGATGGAGCAAAGTTTTCAAGTTGGAGACTAGGTCTGGCTGTATATTAGAAAGGACAGGATGAAATGGGAAGGTAAAAAGCTAAAGCCTATTAGGTATGGACCTTTTAGGATACTTGAGAAGATTGGCGAAAATGCTTTTCGCCTTGATCTACCAGCTTACATGCACATCTACTTAGTCGTAAATGCAGATTGCTTGAGATTGTTTGGACCTTCAATGATTGAGGATCCTGAAGAGCAAAGTCAATTTCCTTCTATTGATGACCTGTTAACTGAATATCTTAATGAATTGCACGAAGACACAGTCTTGGACAGGAAGGTGAGGATGACGAGTAGAGGAGATGTTGAGTACCTCAGAATTGGACTCAAAGGTTCGAATCCGAGCAGTGCAAAGTGGATTGAGATTGGACAAGTGAGACAGCAGTATCCTCACTTAGTCGATGCTTGAAAGAAAACCAACTTTTTGTGGTCCAAAAGCTTTTTTAGTGGGAAGGCCATGATTTGAATTAGATCCATAAAATACTTTCAAAGAATCATGACTGTATCAAGTCGGGACAAATCTCTAAGAATTCAAAACCGTGATAAAAAACACCCCTGAACTAGTGGCAATGGCAGCCAGCATGGAATGACGAGGACCTCGGTCAAAGCTCGTTGACCGAGGCCCATGGAGACTGCGCAAGAGGTCAAAGTAGCCCTTGGGAGCCCCGAATAAGGAGAATAAGGAGGTTTTTGATGCGTTCATCGCTGGGAAAACAGGGCCAAAGTGGGGGAAGCCCGAGAACTTGGTCGCGTCGAGAACAGGAGAACCGTGGGCGAAAACCCAAAAGCGCTAAACCTACAAAGGCAGGACCCGTGCTCTGGAAACCGACGGTATTGATCAGGGCGCCCTCAAACGGTAAACGATTTTGGAGAAAGTGGAGCGATCCCATACATCAATCGATGCGTGGTAGGCATAGGTGAGAGAAAACCGTTGTTGATCGCGCATTATCGGTCGAGCAAGTCAACCGCGTGGGACATGTGTATGTCGTCGGATCTGGAGGTCCCCAGATCGGATGGCTGAGATCAAGCCCGATGGAGGAAGCGGAATCGACGAAGGAATACGCCGCGTTTTATAAGGATTTGGAATCCGTTTGACCGCCATGGTGGACAAAGAACTCATCCATGACATAACTGGAGAAATGAACCGACGAAGCAGGCTGGCACTGTTTAGAGGAGGACAAGTGGCCACTCCTTGAGAGTTCATGCTGACACCGAACAAGGAACTCCAAGCGCAGTTGTAGAAGGTGAATCGACAGAGGCATAAGAGGATCCGAACAAACATGAGTTCGAACGGCTTCAAAGCCATGAACAGAGATAGAATGCACAGTAAAGGACAACGAAGTTGGAGAGACGAAAAAAGACCAGAATCCCGAGAGGAGGACGGAATACATAGAGAAAGAAGACAGTGAAACAAAAGTAGAAAGAGACAGAGGGTCGAGCTGACCAGCGGCAACATTGAGCACCAAAGAGCTTGAGAGATTCGAGCCATCCCATAGAGGAATCTGTCTGGGCTGAGCACCATATTGGGCTCTTGCAACTGTAGACCAGAAGGTCACAGAGCTGGTAGGAAGAAAAAGAGTCTGTGTACTCCAGGGGTTTGGGGAATCCAAAAACCACCCTGCCAAGCAAACCTGCTTCAGGAGAACTCACATTGAGTCCCTGTACTGTAATTCTCTGCTCAAAGATACAATAAAACAAGGCCACCACTGAAAGCTGGACTGGAGATGTAGCCCTGGAGAATAGGGTGAACTCCTTATTAAAATTCTTGTGTCTTTGTGTTTGCTTACTGTATTTCTCTGTTGTCTTTCCATTTTATTGTCTGTGTATTGGCAATCTGATCGATCCGTTGCTTCAATAACACAGAACACACACTAGCACATGAGTCTGTAATACCTTTGTTTAATAAATATTTAGCTGATGTCACTCATAGGGCGAATATCATATCATATTTTCCTTGATGAGAATTGTCTCCTGTAAAAGTATAACATTCGGATTATGTATTAGTAGAATGATTTTGAGGGCTCTCCTTTTTTGGACCAAACCCAGGCCCTAAATGTTAAGGGACATTATGATCTTTCTAGAGAAGAATGCACGAGTGACATTTCTCTAAGGTCCTAGGGCACTGAAAGGGAAACATCAAGATTCCCAACCTTTATGGATGTGGAATTCGGGATAACTGTTGTCTTACCCACCAGAGGGTCTTTAAATTGTTTCGAATGATTTAAGGGGGCCATGGTACAGCTTGCAAAATTTTTATATCTGGCCCCTTTTTTTCCTAGTAGTGACATTTCCCCCCCAATTCGTAGGCCTTGGATCAACAATAAAAGATTTCTTGATTGATAGAGGTTCCAATCCACTCTAAGAGTCTTGGGCTAAAGCTTCCAACACATAATCTTCGATGAATGGAAATAAATAACGGCTAGAGGAGGCTCCAAATTTAATGTCGGATTTATACTATTGAATAGAGGCTTCCTCTTCAGGGGACATAAGAACTCTAAAGTTTTGTTTAGGGATATTATGAGAATCTATCCTTGATGATATTAGACAGACAGAGTTGGTTAATGATTTAATTATAGGGTTACAATGAAGAGGATATTGGTTAGTTTGGAATTATTGGAATGAGGGGGGATCCAGGGGAGGAATTAGAGGAGATATGAGGTGTGGGGGCTTGTATTCTATCTTGGAATCATGGGTTGAAGAAGACGAATTATGTGCTAAAGGCATGGAGATTATCATATGAATATAGCTGACTTTGGGGGACAATGGAGGAGGGGGGAGGATACCAATCTCTGAGTGAAGTTTTGTGTGTGTTTTTCAACCAAGGATTCTCGCGACCGACCTCCCAAACTTCCTCATATGTGACACTCTAGACAATGTGCCAAAAGGTGTCATGTTTTATGAAACAAGAGGCAGTGAAATGGGACTCCCCAATATTCGATGATCTACCTCCAGGAGCAGTAACCCAAAAATAAGTTGACTTCTGCTGGGAGACCCCCTGACAAGTTTCTTTCAATAAAAAACCATGTTTTTTTCTTGTCAAGTCTATCAAGGCTACCCTCATCTAGGTAGAATAAGTTCCTAATTGTTCTTGCTATTGTGGTGATCACCTCTTTAGTCCATAGTTCTAGAGGTAAGCCTGGGAGCTTGACCCATATAATTTTTTTGCATGGCTTGTCTTTTGCAGGACCAAAGCTAAATTTCCATCTTTGTAGGGATAAAAATCCTCTACCCATGACCCATGGGGATTTGTAAATAAGATTTGTGTCTTCAAGGTGAGTGAAGTGAAATGCAAACCACCCATTTTGAAGCATGTTGATCTAGGGTCTATATATCAAGATCAAAGACCATATTTTCTCTGCCCAAACTTTCATTTGTTCCCTAGTCATGCAATTGAAGACCCACCTTCCCACCAAATCCTTTTGTTTCAATCTTTCAACTTCATCCCAGTAACATATGGCGCCCAACACTATGTTCTGAATATTTTCTATTGGATTGATTGCCTTGTTGTTTTTGGTATGTTTTTAGACTCCCCCAGTTTTCTCACCATCCCTATTTGCATGACAGGATCTTATGTGATCGTGATCTGTAGATTATTTATTATCGTTGTCGAGTTTAGACTTATGGAGAACATTGACCAAAGGACCTTGTGTATCAAGTGTTTGAGCCTTTTTTGCTCTATTATTTTGGTGCTATGTTTCAGTGGAAATCATAACTTCTATATGTTCATTAATGTCTGCGATCTCCCCCAAAAGTGTGGAGTGACTCAATCACCGACCATGTCAGTAGAGTGTGCACCTTCCACCTAGCATAGGTCTCGTCGATCGTTGACTTTTCCAAGTTCAAAACCTGGATGCGAATGTATGAGGGACCAATCATGACCTTAATCAATTGTCTGTCGCTATTGGGTCCTCAAGTCTGACAAGTGCCACGTGATTGTTTAGACTAATTTTTCCTCCAAGATATTCCACACCTAGACAATCTAGTAAATGGAGGGAAATTGGACATTAAAATAATGTGGCTCGCAACCAATTGATCCAATGGAGGAATTTTGTCAGACAGACAAATCCCAAGGTTTATTCTCCATGCGCAAGTCTATCATTATGTATCTAGCCTCCTTAAATTCTTATGAAGTTGTTGGACTACTTTATCACCCTGCACCCACTCTCAAGATGACACCGAATTTGAAATTGGATGATCACCTTCTAGAAGGTACAATGAAATTCTTTGTTATTGATATAGGGGATTCTTGCAGTATGTTTAGTATACCTCCATCTTATACATGGTTGCACAACATTGGAAAACACGACACCGACATAGATTGAACCATAACCAACAACAGTAACAGTTCCACCTGAGACATTCTTTACTGATTTCTAAGTGGTTTTCAGGTAGCTCAACCGCCCCTCTAAGTTTAAAAAGTACCAAACATATTTTTGCAATTGCAATTTTGTGGAATATTTGCTTACCTCATTTCGGGACCTATCCCTTGCTCTTCTTGGATTCTTTCAGAGTGTCCTTAGCAAGAAGTATGAGCAGTAGGATGGCAACAATTATCTCTCGTAGACTACGTATAACCCCTCGCAGAGTCACAGTTGTGACTCCTCCTTATGTCTTCGATGATTGTTTTTAATTGAAATAAACCCCTAAACTCTACGATGTATATATGAGTAAAAGGATTAAGCGAACTTAGGTCATTAACCATTGCATGATGTGGATGGATAGTCAAATTTTGATGCAGATTAAGAGTGTTAATCAGGTTACCCAATATTTTTCCTTTTCTTAGGATGGCTAAACATATTCTTTGCATGTTTTAGATATTCCCTTCATTTATTTGTTTTAAAAACCAAATTACAATTGCCAAGGGTTCGACCTTATTTTAAATAAATTGCAAAATTGGAAGGGACTTGATTTTTTCTCCTTTATCAAATTTTGAAGGGGTTTTTTTTTTTTTTTAATAAATTGCAAAGTACCCATAAACTACAACATAAAGAAGATGGACATTATCAAATCATGAATTTTGATCTGGTTGGGTTGATGTTTACTTTCCACATCCTTGAAGATAATGTTAAATCACTATCCTTAAAACATAGTAACTACTACAATCGACAAAAACAAAAAACAAAAAAATGTCAGATTAGAGACGTGGACTGAAAGAAGCTTTCTGCAATAGAATATGTTTTTAAGTCCCAATTTCTTACAAGGTGGTGACTATGGCCATGGACATGTCAACATAGCAAGCCATCTATTGGTTAAGAGTGGGAGAGGGGGTTCCATCCTCGCATGTTGGTGAAGAGAATGCATGGAATGAGGCATGATGGGAAGGAATGGTAGAGCCTATTTTGCAATCAACTCTCTCGAATCCATTGTCTCAACTCAATTATCACCCCTAACAATTGATTGAGTTGCTTAAGAAATATGACAAGCCTGATCCATTATCACCCCTTGCAATTGATAGAGTTTCTCAAGAAATATGACAAGTCTGCCAAAGGGTCCTAGACAACCAAGAGGTATTCTGTCCTCTCTTCTACACTCTGTTGGCCCTCCTTTGGCTCTACCTTTGCCTCCAACTGCCTTTGTCATTGGCTTTACGATAAATTTTTGACTTGTAGCTGGAGTCCGTCACTTGCCCAATTTCCTTTCCCTTTGCTTCAGACTTTGTCCTTCTATGTAACTAGGGAATGAGAGCAGTCTTCGCATTCAAGCTTCATATTTAATATTGCCATACGGTAGAGATGCTTGCCTGGGAGCTTTTATTATCATTCGTTGCCACCTGGTAAAAGGTTAGTCCATGAAGGATGATAAAAATCAAAGAATCTTATTTGCTAAACCAAAGCCCACAGAGAAACACCTTTGGTTTAAAAATAAAACTCGCATACCTAGAGACTTCAAAAAAACAAAAATTCGTCATATAAAACAATAAACCGATAAACTAAGGACAAAATCATTCAACCAAATACCAAAGAAATAGATTTTAGTCTACAAATAGAGCCAAAAACATCAAAACAAAAGTCCAAGTTAAAGAAAAGGCTTCTTCACCAATTAGCATTTAGTTTTTTATTTGAAATTGGAAAAGTTATTAGATTTGTCCAACCATTGTTCGTGAGAGAAATTAACTAAAACAAATTTTGTCACAAGTTTTGCCCACTAAACACTAGTATAAGTTTGAACTTTAAATACCGATCCAATATGTTTAGTATCCAATTCAGTACAAAAATACCACAAATCCTTTGACATTATGAGTTTTAGGCAACCTAGTCTCCAAACCAATTCTCAGGACCAATGTAGATATGTATATATGTCTGTTGTTTGGTCCCAACTTACCAAGGCAAGTTAAGCTCTTAATTCTTTTATCAACCCAGGAAAGTACACTTAGAGGTGCTTACCTAAAATATACAGATCTAGAAGGATCTAAAATTCTAATGGCTACCTAATGGACTAACTTAACAGTACTTTCTACAAAAGATCCTTTATTATCCTTTTTAAATCATTCAAACATCAATCTAAGAGAAACAAATCCTATGGAATTCTAGTTGCATAATAACAAAAGTAGAGTGTTGATGATTGATTGTAATTCTACATTCCCTTACAAGAATATTACTTCAAAGAATTTTTACAATCACAACAGTCCAAAGTAATTTCAATTTAAATCACACAGTGAATAAGATAAGCAGTGCTATAAACCAATATCAGTTAGATCTCTTACAAGAACCATTTACCAAACTGAAAATTGAATTTTAAAACTCCATTCTTAAATCACTTCATAAATAAAACTAGAACTATCCTTCAAAATTAAAGCTAGCAAACAAATCTGGAAGTTGAAATGTCAACAGTATCCAAATATCAATTCCAAGATCAAGATTAGTTGAATCCTCTCACAAGGCTCTCTCTTCACAAAAAATTCAAGTTCTCTTTAACTGATAATTCTGCAAACATAACTTTAACTCTGACATGAAATGATTAACTGCTAAATTTGAATTTGCAGCTAGTAAGAAAAACATAGTAAATATAAAGTGTACCAGCAAAGTGATGAGGGCCCTTCAGCACTCCACAAGCACACTAGGAGATGATTCAGAAGAGTGTAGCTACTAAATCTTGAGACATAAAATTGCTGAAGAAGTTTTTATTAAGTCTGGAGTCAAAGATACACAAGCTGTCTTCTCATATGTTCATAAAAACCATTCTAAGACATAGTTTTCCCATATGGGTTATTTATCGTGAATCCTCTAACAAAAGCAACTATTGTTTCTCCATCTAATACTAACAATATTCTATTAATTACATCCCAAGGAGGTCGAATTTAGGTATGTTCCTCCATTTGCAAAATTCTAAAACTGGAAAATATCTTGTGCACAAAAATCAAGAAAAAGTGATGAAGTGGTTGGGTTTGACCAGCTTTGACTGGACACTTGTTTTCTCCAAAATTGAAAGTGAATAGTTGTTTCACCATCCTTGTACATTTTATTTTATTCCCATACTCTTCGAATTTTCCCACCTGTGCTGCAACATGTCAATCAATAAAGCAATCACAGGTTGTTACAATTTCCTGTGATTTTTCTGAAAAATGTCATTTAAATATAAAAATTTCAAATATTAATCCCAAGATTAAAATAATGAAAATTACAACATATTACTTAGTTTCTAAGGATTATTGTTGAATAATAAAGGTTAAATGGCCAAGAATAATGGTTAAAAGATGAATTTGAATTGGAATGGATAGTCAAATTTAGATACCAACATCTGTCATGATCAATTAAAACATAAATGCAAAGTGATCTTTTCCATTTAGTAAAAAGACACCCAACAGTTGGAATGCCTGTGATCTAGGTGGATGTTGGTGGCCACCCACCTATCCCATTTGGACCCCCACAACTATCTCTTTCAGTTTTTTCAGTTTCCTAAATTGTAGCACAGTTTACTATTTTTAGCAGTTTTTCGGGTCTTGAACTTCCAGAGCCCGTTTTGAGGCCCTAAACGACATTTTTTGGGAAATTTGGGGACAACATGGATCCATGAATTGATGTTGCCCTTCCCAAAGTGGTAGTGCTTGGATAGATATTTTTAACGAGCTATTGTATGCGTCAAATGAAGATCGTATGCCAAAGTTACGACCCCAGGAAATTGATGTACCAATTTACCCAAATGGGGCCCACAATTTGGTGTTTTCATCTTCTAGGGTTTAGGTTTTGGGATGTTTAAAGGGTTTTTCCATTGTTTCTCAACAATAAATAGGCCTTCGAGCCTCATTGTAACACAGTTTAGAGGCATGTAGCCACCACATCTCTTCGCAGAGATAAGCTACCATCGCCCTAGCTGTTTATTTCCATTTCCTGTTTGTAAGCATATCTCAATATTTTACATTAATGAAATGAAGTATTATTTCTGCTACATCTTTGTGTTTATGGTTATCTTTGTAATTTGTTGCGTTCTTGTTTAAATCCGGATCAGCCTGTAAGTATTCTAATTGGCAGGTTACTTTCTAGAGGTTGTTATTTGTAAAACATTTCCAAAAATGGAAAAGATAAATTGAATTTAAATTTAGTAGCAGTATGATTGCCAAATCCACTGTTATTTGAATTCTTTGTCACAGGAAAACACTTAAAATTGAACTTTAAATATCACTCCAGCGTGTCCAGTCTCAAATTCATATCACTCCAATGTGTTCAGTCTCAAATTTAGTGTAAAGTGTCGCATTATAAATTTTCAGTCCTTCTTGTTGTAAAACAATTTTTTTTACCAGAGTTTATGGTAAATCAACTACCTGGGCCCGATTTGCGTGCGTAACTCTTGGAGGACGCTTCCAATAAAGCCGAAATCTCCCTCAATTTAATTCTGGTGAATGCCATGCCTTCTTACGCGTATGTTGATAGTATTATTGTCAACATATGCATAAAACACTATTTACTTTATAAAACCAATGTTTAACCTTCAAGACAAGCGTTTTCTACAAGGAATGCATTTTCTTCCTTCGTTCACGACCTGTTTATGTATTAAATCCCAAATTTCTCCACGCAACCTGTCTCAAGGGTTTTTAATGATATCTTTGGAATCCTGGCAACGATGAAATGACTTGCACGTAGGTGTTTATGATTTTCCAAAGTCCCGGCAGCGTAAATTGCTATGATGGGTATGGAGTCCCGACAACATAAATGGCTATGATAGCTATGGAGTCCTGGCAGCATAAGTTGCTATGATGTTTATGGAGTCCTAGCAACGTAAATGGCTATAACGGCTCATATTCAAATGATAACCTTTTGGTGTCCTGTTTTACGGTCGATTATATAGCCTTCAGATTATGAGAGTATTAATTATGATGACTTGCTGATTGGACTGCTAAACTTTTGATCACTTACCCTTAGTCATTTCATGCTTTGAAAACAAAATTTGTAGGTTGAAAACCATACAAATTTCATAAATCCTTCATGACCTGTGTTGTGGCTGATAAATCCTCTATTTTATGACTTGGGCTCTTTGAAAATTCAATCCTTAAGTATGCAATCAGTCTTAGTTTGGATAGGTCTGTTGGTATCCATGACTATGGGTCGATTAGAATTATTTATACAGGATTAAGGAATATATACAAGGTAAAAAAACATAGGGATATATGTTGCTCAATTCTGATTTGAATAATGGTTATAGTTACAAGGTATAGGTAAAAGGGTAGGACTTAGGATGTAAGAATGAATGACATAGGATAGGCTAGGTATTTAGAAACTAAAATCAATAATTATCACAATTCATCATAAAAAAAATGAAATTAATAAAAGAAATTAAATACTTAAAATGACAATTCTTATAGCCCTTTAATATCTATGTGTTGGAGCTTACTGTTTGATATGATCTCTGTGTTGGAGCTTGTTGTTTGATATTGTTAGGAAGAATGTAATGGTGTCCATAAAATGTTTGTCTGCTTAAAGTTCCAGTCTTCTCTTGAATTTCTTGTTGCTGGCTTATTATTTGTGATTTTCTTCATCTTGAATGTAATCTTTCTCGTTGCTGATGTAATTTTCCTTTTAACAGATCCCATTGTAAAAATGTACTCAAAACAGAGCCTTTACCTTAAAATGATGACACGTTTTCTTCTGAACAGGTCTTTTCTAAGAAGTTATGAATGCAGGTCCCTTGCTGAGAATTGAATAATAATAGGTCCCTTCTGAAGAATGAATGATAACAGGCCCCTTGCTAAGAATTGAATGATAACATGTCCCTTGCTGAGAATTGAACGATAATAGGTCCCTTGCTGAGAATTGAATAATAACAGGTCCCTTCGGAAGAATGAATGATACAGGTCCCTTCTGAGATATGTTTTGATAATCTTGCTGAAAATGAAGACAAACCTTTTTCTACTGAAGATAGGAAATAGGAAAGCATGAACAAGTTCAGGCTTCCTTCTCCCCAACTGATGGTTTGACTTGTCCTCAAGTCTTGGTACTTTGCTCTTAAGATTTAAAATGACTTTTCCTTTTTGATTCTTGTACTCAAAATTTAAAATAACTAAGAATTCTTGCAAGCCAATTTCTTGGTTTTCTCACAGGAATTCAGTTTTAGACTATGCCTTATCTGGTTTTCATAGCTAAACATTATTATTTTTGTTGTTATATATATATATATATATATATATATATATATATTATATATTATATATATATATATATATATAATATATTGAAATCAAAACAAATTAAGGTTTGGATATTACAACTGACTACTGTAGTAGTTGTGCCTCCTTTTCCTATGAAACAATTTTCATAAAATCTTCTCTGTCAATAGGCTTATGGTAGATTCGGAGCCTATGTCCATTGACAAGATATGTCTGTCCTTCTTGTCTATTGAAGTTACTTTGACTGATCCATTCTTGAAGATTTCAAGGATTTCATAAGGCCCCATCCAGTGAGTAGTGAATTTAGCCTTATGATCCTTGAATTTGGAATCGAAGAGCAATGCCCAATTCCCAATTTGGAATTCCTTCTTCTTAATCATCTTGTCATGCCATTGTCTTCTTTGCTGCTGAATCATTGTTGTCCTTTGTACGACCTCTTGTCTCATTTCATCAAGTTGGTTTAACTGCATGATCCTTTCTTGCTGAGCTTATGAAAGGACCATCCCTAGATCTGCTGCCAATTTATATGTATGTATTTGGAATTTTATTGGCAACATGACCTCCTTACCATAGACTAGCTGGTAGGGTGAGAACCCTGTTGTATCTTTCCAAGTAATCCTATATGCCCAAAGTGCTTCATTGAGCTTGTCCGCCCAATTCTTCCTATTTGTGGCCACTGTTTTTGTCATGATGTCTTCTAATGTTTTGTTTGTAGACTCTACTTGGCCGTTGGCCCGTGGATGATAGGGCATGCTTCTTCTATGCTTGATTTGGTACTTCTCTGTTATTTCTTGAACCAGTCTTGATGTGAATTGAGTTCCTTGGTCTATGACTATCTCTCTAGGCACTCCATATCTAACAAAAATTTCTTCAAATAGGAAATTGACACTGTTTGTTCAGCTTCCCTTACCATTGCCTTTGCTTCAGCCCATTTAGTGACATAGTTAGTACACACAAGAATGTACTTCTTACCTTTGGATGGTTGATGGGACTGATAAAATCAAGAGCCCATTTTTCAAATGGCTCTAGATGCACTTGCGGTTGGAGTGGGATTTCATCAGAGGTAGTTGGTCATCCCATGTGTTGGCAGCTGTCACAACTTCTTACATACTTCTTTGTGTCTTTAAAAATTGATGGCCAATAATAGCCAAGGCTAAGAATTTTGTACGCTGTCCTCTTTGCTGCAAAATCACCACCACAAGGTTGATCATGGCAAGAGGTTAGTACATCAATTATTTCATCCTCTCTAATGCATCTCCTAATAATCATGTCATAACTAGTGTAAAATAAATCGCCATTAATCCATGAGTATCTTGTGCTTTGTTTGATCAGCCTTTTCTTTTCCTTTGAGCTGAATGATGGTGGTACTTTTCTTGTGGACAAGTAGTTAGCTAAATCAACATACCATGGTGTTGAAACTGAAATTGCAAATAAATGTTCATCAGGAAATGAATCTTCAACTTGGACAGCTTCACCTGGATTTTGAAGTCTAGAAAAGTAGTCTACTACCTGGTTTTCTTTCCCGGGTCTATCTAGTATGGTGATATTTAATTCCTGCAATAAGAGTAACCACCTAGTGATCCTTCCATTAGTAATAGGTTTGTTCATCAAATATCGAATGTCGGAGTGATCAGTGTGAACTAGGACATCATATCCACTTATGTAGTGGTGAAATTTGTTCACTGCATGTATTATTGCAAGCATTTCCTTTTCTGTAACTGTGTAATTAAATTATGCAGGGGTCAAATTCTTGCTAATAAAATAGATGGCATATGTTGAGCCATCTTCATTTTGGCCTAATGAAGCCCCTACCACAGTGTCAGATGGATCAGTTGAGATATGAAAAGGTAGTGTCCAATTAGGTCCTCCCAAAACTGAAGTAGTGGTTAAATTTTCTTTGAGCTTATCAAAAGCAATTTGACAATTACCATTCCAATCAAAAGTTACATCCTTGGCAAGAAGTTTAAACAAAGGCAAAGCTATCTTACTAAAATTTGCAAGAAATCACCTATAATAGCTTGCATAACCAAGAAAACTTCTTACATCTTTTTGATTTGTTGGAATTGGCAATTCAACAATGATTTGTATTTTGGTTTGATCTACTTCAATTCCCTTGGACGAGATATGATGCCCTAAGACTATTCCTTCATTCACCGTCATATAACATTTTTCATTGCTTAAGGACAAGTTTGTTTCTATACATCGTTGTAGAACTTTTTCAAGATTTTGCAAAGAGTGGTCAAAGGAGTCACCATATACTGAAAAATCGTCCATATATACCTCAACACATTCATGGACTAGATCTGCAAAAATAGCTAATATTGCTCTATGAAATGTTGCTGGAGCATTACACAAGCCAAATGGTAACACATTGTAATCATATGTTCCCCAAGGACAGGTAAATGTTGTTTTATGTTGGTCTCCTGAGGCTATGCTGATCTGGTTGTACCCGCTAAAGCCATCTAAGAAGTAAAATGACTTTTTCCCAGCTAAAGTATCCAATACTTGGTCAATAAATGGCAATGGGAAATAGTCTTTAAGGGTGGCTTTGTTTAGCTCTCTGTAGTCAACACAAACTCGCCATTTACCATTTTTCTTGGGTACTATTACTAGTGGCGATACCCATTGGTTGTTAGAAATGGGATATATGAATTTTACTTTTAACAACTTTTGCAATTCATCTCTGACATTTTCTTTGAGCATAGGGTTTATTCTCCTTTGTGGCTGCCTTAGTGGATGAATGCTAGCGTCCGTATAGATGTAGTGAGTGCAGGTTTCTGGGTGAATTCCTTGGATATCCGTGTAGTCCCAAGCGAATGCTTTTTGGTATTTTTTCAACAAATGAATCAATTTTTGTTCTTGAGATGTCTCTAGAAATGCCCCAATGTTCAATGTTTTTCCGGGAGTGATTTCTATTATTTTGCTTTGTATATTTGCAATGGAATTGATTGGAAAAATTTCATCAAATATTGCTTTCAATGAGTACGTCGTACATGTTTCTTGAAAACTTTGTTCCAACATATAATCTGTAGTAATGTATTGTTCATTTCTCAACTCTTCCAAAACCTCAGGCTGGGAAATAAACATTTCCACTAAATCTGCATTGTTGTTTTCCTTAATATCATACATTTGGTTTATGCTTAGCATAGAGTGTATTTCTTCCTGATCATTGTACTTGTCATCAAGCCATAAGTTATGTGTTATAGCTGGGGCTTGTGCTGATGGGTACAAGGTAAGTTGTTTTCATTCCGTCCCTCTAGAAATGATCATATTACCGGATCTACATCCAATAAATGCATCAACAGTTGCCAACTAGGGTCTGCCTAGTATAATCAGATGTCCTCCTAAGTTTGATTTGGGCTAGAGTACCAAGAAATCAACTGGATACTCCCAAGAATCCAATGAGACAATTATATCCTCTAGCATCCCCTCAGGAATGACTTTAGAACGATCAGCTAATTCCAAAACAATTGGGGTTGTCAACAATTTTGTTAGCTGCAAAGTTTTCATTGTGTCTAATGTCATAACGTTTATTGCAGCTCCCAAATCTATCAAAGTGTTTGGAATTGAAATTTTGTTGATAATGGCCGTGACTCTTGGTATGCCTGGGTCGACATATTTCTCCATTGAAATAAAATTTGACATCAAGCCTGCTAAGTTACCTATGACATGTATTGTTTTTGGGTCGAATCTTTTCTTTGCAGGCTTCTTGAGACACAACTCTTTAATGGCCTTGGTATAAATCAAAATATCCTTGATTGCTTGAAGTAATGGCATTTTGACATATACATTTCTCAATTCATCAAGAACATCAAATTGTGGCAATGGTGTGGGTGATCTTCGTTGAAGTAATCGTTCTGGAAATGGAGGTGGTTGGAGTGTTTTGATTTGTTGATTTTGTTCCAAATCATTTTGTATTGGTTCAGTTTGTTTGCTACGTTGTTGATTTTATTCTTCCTTTTTTTTTCTTTTTTTTTTTCTTGTTGTAACTGTCTTTGAGAAAGGGAAGGTTATTTTTGCAATTTCCAACTTGACCTTAGTTCAATGTTTTGCAGTGGTAGAGTTGGGTATGAAGGTCCCTCATCTATGCTATAAGTTGGTCTGTCTATTCGGTTATTTGGGTTAGCTATGGGCTAAGCTGGTAACTATGTGGGTCAAGGTGGTTGGTTGGATGGTAGTTGTCGCTGAGGTGAATTTATTTGTGGGGGAGTAGGTAATGTTTGTTGAGGATTTTTTTGTTGATAAGGTACTAGTTGCGGAGGGTATTGTTGTGGGTATGGCTGAGAATATTGTGACTGATAATGTTGGGAATATGGTTGATCAAATGATTGTTGATATAGCTGGGATTGTTGTTGAGCAAATTGTTGATATGGCTGGGATTGTTGTTGAGAAAATTGTTGAGGAAAAGAATATACTCTCCATCCTTGTTGTGGGTATGTTTGTTGCTGTGGGTTAAAACAGTTTTGCCATGGCATGGAAACATTCCAATAATTTTGAACATGCATGTTATAGTTTGTTGAATTTGGATTTTGATACATACCTAGAGGTCTTGGTTGCCATGGTCTTGTAGCTCCCATGAAATGTATGTTTTCCATTTCTACACTAGCTTCCAAATTGTAATTCTGCAAAATTTTCATCTTTGTACAATCTTTAGTATCATGGTTATCTATACAAAACCCCCAAATTTGCACGTTATCTAAGGGACATTCTTTCAAAGCATGTTTCTTCCTGCATTTGGGACAGTATATAGATAATTCTAACTGTTGTTGAGAAAATTGTTGAGGAAAAGAATATACTCTCCATCCTTGTTGTGGGTATGTTTGTTGCTGTGGGTTAAAACAGTTTTGCCATGGCATGGAAACATTCCAATAATTTTGAACAGGCATGTTATAGTTTGTTGAATTTGGATTTTGATACATACCTAGAGGTCTTGGTTGCCATGGTCTTGTAGCTCCCATGAAATGTATGTTTTCCATTTCTACACTAGCTTCCAAATTGTAATTCTGTAAAATTTTCATCTTTGTACAATCTTTAGTATCATGGTTATCTATACAAAACCCCCAAATTTGCACGTTATCTAAGGGACATTCTTTCAAAGCATGTTTCTTCCTGCATTTGGGACAGTATATAGATAATTCTAACTCTTGTTCATCTTGTATTTTCTTTGTTTTCAAGGTATCTATTTGGTTTCCCAAAGTACTCATAAGGTCTGTTTTGAAGTCCTCAAATAAGTTGCCTAGTTCAACTTTAATTATATTTCCTGTAGCAGATTTTGTGATCTTTGATGTCATTGCTCTTTTCCCACTTCTTGTCCTACTCCTAGAGTACTTTTGGCATAATTCGACAATTTCCTCAAAAGGTAAGTTGGAAATGTCTCCTTTACCCATGAGATTAAGATCATCTAAATACTCATCCTCGATGCCTTTAAAAAAGATTGTTCGAATAAGCTCAATTGACATAGTCCTATGTTTTGACTTTTGTAGATTGTATGAGAATCTTTCTAAGTATTCCTCTAAGGTCTCGTCTTCTTGTTGATTCATTGTAAAGATGTCATCTTTGGAATCTTTTGACTGACAATAAGGTTGATACTTTTTCAGAAAGAATTTTCTCATATCATCCCAACTAGTGACTGAATGTTCACCTAATCCCATAAACCACCTAAGTGCTGTTGCTTTTAAGGTAGCAGGAAAAAGGCGAAGTCTATGAGCATCATCGGTATATCCATAGGTTCGACATACTATGTCAAATTCGAATAAAAATGAGTCTGGGTCTTCAGATGCCATCTCATAGAAATTTGGTAGTACAGATGGTGGTATGCTTTTCATTTTAATTTCCTCGTCCATTTTCTCTCCTCTATCTTGAATTGGAAATTTAAATGTGGATTACTCTGTTTCTGGTGGATTTTGATTTCCTCCAAATAGAGTATCATTGTTTTGTTTTTCTTCATTCTCCCTTCTTCTTTTCCTTTCTTCCATTTGTCTCTCATATTCTCTCAGTTGTTCAGGTGTAGGTCCTTTAGATCCTCCTCCCTCTTTAGCCATCGTAATTTGTGATTTATCTAAGGTTTCTGCCTCTTCTTCTTGTTTTAGTTCTTGAAGAAAAATTTCTTCAGGACTAGGCTGTTGGATTTTTGTGCCACTCCCTTCAGATTTCACTACTGTAGAAGTTTCAAGTAGATTTCTTCTCTTTAATTCGTGGGCTATTAGAATTTGTCTTTCAATAAGGGTGAGTCAATGGCCTAATTTCACTTTTTCCTCAAGTTGTGCTACCGTAACCTTTCCTGTTGGAGTTGTCTATTCAATCCTTTCTAATGACTCTGCTCCTAATGGTGGATTAGTTGTTGGGGGGTTTCTTTTAAATCTGCCTTTTTCGTCCCTAAACCTAGACATAAATAAGCATGACTGAAATTTAAATTTAATTCTATGATTTTGTTGTTTTGTTGATTTTTTAAATTTTTTTTTTAGTCTTTCCAGTTGCACCTCCTCGACAATGGCGCCAAAATGTTTGGTCCCAACTTACCAAAGCAAGTTAAACTCTTAATTCTTTTATCAACCCAGGAAAGTACACTTAGAGGTGCTTACCTAAAATATATAGATCTAGAAGGCTCTAAAATTTTAATGGCTGAGTAATGGACTAAATTAAAAATGCTTTCTACAAAAGATCCTTTATTATCCTTTTTAAATCATTCAAACATCAATCTAAGAGAAACAAATCCTATGGAATTTTAGTTGCAGAATAACAAAAGCAGAGTGTTGATGATTGATTGTAATTCTACATTCCCTTACAAGAATATTGCTTCAAAGAATTTTTACAATCACAACAGTCCAAAGTAATTTCAATTTAAATCACACAGTGAATAAGATAAGCAATGTTATAAACCAATATCAGTTAGATCTCTTACAAGAATCATTTACCAAACTGAAATTGAATTTTAAAACTCCATTCTTAAATCACTGTAGAAATAAAACTAGACTATCCTTCAAAATTAAAGCTAGCAAACAAATTTGGAAGTTGAAATGTCAGCAGCATCCAAATATCAATTCCAAGATCAAGATTAGTTGAATCCTCTCACAAGGCTCTTTCTTCACAACAAATTCAAGTTCTCTTTAACTGATAATTCTGCTAACATAACTTTAACTCTGACATGAAATGATTAATTGCTAAATTTGAATTTGCAGCTAGTAATAAAAACATAGTAAATATAAAGTGTACCAGCAAAGTGATGAGGGCCCTTCAGCACTCCACAAGCACACTAGGAGATGATTCAGAAGAGTGTAGCTACTAAATCTTGAGACATAAAATTGCTGAAGAAGTTTGTATTAAGTCTAGAATCAAAGATACACAAGCTGTCTTCTCATATGTTCATAAAAACCATTCTAAAACATAGTTTTCCCATATGGGTTATTTATCGTGAATCCTCTAACAAAAGCAACTATTGTTTCTCCATCTAATACTAACAATATTCTATTAATTACATCACAGGGAGGTCCAATTTAGGTCTGTTCCTCCATTTATGCAAAAATTATAAAACTGGAAAATATCTTGTGCACAAAAATCAGGAAAAGGTGATGAAGTGGTTGGGTTTGACCAGCTTTGACTGGACACTTGTTTTCTCCAAAACTGACAGTGAATAGTTGTTTCACCATCCTTTTACATTGTACTTTATGCCCATAGTCTTCGAATTTGTGCACCTGTGCTGCAACATGTCAATCAATAAAGCAATCACCGGTTGTTACAACTTCCTGTGATTTTTCTGCAAAATGTCATTTAAATATAAAAAATTCAAATATTAATCCCAAGCTTAAAATAACGAAAATGACGACATATGACTTAGTTTCTAAGGATTATTGTTGAATAATAAAGGTTAAATGGCCAAGAATGATGGTTAAAAGATGAATTTGAAGTGGAATGGATAGTCAAATTTAGATACCAACATCTGTCATGATCAATTAAAACATAAATGCAAAGTGATCTTCTCCATTTAGTAAAAGGACACCCAGCATTTGGAATGCCTGTGATCCAGGTGGATGTTGGTGGCCACCCACCTATCCCATTTGGACCCCCACAACTATCTCTTTCATTTTTTTCAGTTTCCTAAATTGTAGCACAATTTACTATTTTTAGCAGTTTTTCGAGTCCTGAACTTCCAGAGCCGTTTTGAGGCCTAAACGACATTTTTTTGGGAAATCTGGGGGCAACATGGCTCCATGGATCGATGTTGCCCTTCCCAAAGTGGTAGTGCTCAGATAGATCTTTCTAATGAGCTATTGTAAGCGTCAAACGAAGATCGTATGCCAAAGTTACGACCTCGTGAAATTGATGTACCAATTTACCCAAACGGGGCCCACAATTTGGCGTTTCATCTTCTAGGGTTAGGTTTTGGGATAAGGGTTTTCCATTGTTTCTCAAGAATAAATAGGCCTTCAAGCCTCATTGTAACACAATTCAGAGGCATGTAGCCACCACATCTCTTCTCAGAGATAAGCTGCTATCGCCCTAGCTGTTTATTTCCATTTCCTGTTTGTAAGCATATCTCAATATTTTACATTAATGAAATGAAGTATTATTTCCGCTACATCTTTGTGTTTATGGTTATGTCTGTAATTTGTTGTGTTCCTGTTTAAATCCGTATCACCCTGTAAGTATTCTAATTGGCATGTTACTTTCTAGAGGTTGTTATTTGTAAAACATTTCCAAAAATGGAAAAGATAAATTGAATTTAAATTTAGTAGCAGTATGATTGCCAAATCCACTGTTATTTGAATTCTTTGTCATAGGAAAACACTTAAAATTGAACTTTAAATATCACTCCAGTGTGTTCAGTCTCAAATTTTGATCACTCCAATGTGTTCAATCTCAAATTCAGTGTAAAGTGTCGCATTATAAATTTTCAGCAATCAAGTCTCTAAACCAGAACTCAACTCCAATGATCACTCTTAAAAATAATGTCATATTCTAATTTAAGATGTATCACATCTTAAATTTACATTTGATGCCTAGCAATGGTGATATTCTTAATTAATGAGTTTACTTCCAAAAAGTTGTATGACACTCATAAACATTTTTATTTATTTATTTTATTTTTTATTTATTTTAATTTTTTTAATTTTAATTTTATTTATTCCGATTAACTCAAGCAATCAACGTTATAATGGATTATTTGAGCCATCCACACATCATATAGAATACAAGAAATTCTTTATGGAAAAATAAATATATATATATAATATATATATATATATATCTATATATATATTCTATATATATATATATAAATATATATATATTTATATATATAATATCTAATATATATTATATTATTATTATATATATCTATAATATATATATATATATATATATATTTTATATATATTTAAGTACTTTATGTATTTTATTTATTTATATAATTAAATTAAAGGTGGATATTTGTCAAGTTCCACTGGCACAATCGATTGAGGATGGACCTCGTTAGCAAGGCGACCCAGGATCAAACCTCACGGAGGTTGTT
>APFE030610450.1:35034-53370 GCA_000404065.3 Pinus taeda
GAAATTTATATGGGACTTTCCAGCTCTTCCAAAAATAGACTTCTTCTGTTGGACAGTGGCACATCAAAGCATCCTCACTAGAGATAATTTGAGAAGAAGAGGGATGGAAGGACCTTCCAGATGTCCTCTCTGTAGGTCTGATGAAGAAACTACCAATCACCTGTTGCTGCTATGCCCCTTTGCTCAAGAAGTCTGGAGGGGGGTGCTACTGTTAGAGCGCACTATCCTTGCTCTCCCAGACAACATTCCTGCCTTGTTCAGAACTTGGGCCAACTTATCTCCCTTCTGTCTTAAAAATAAAAGTCTTCTCAAAACCAGCTGGATGTGGATCCCTAAGTTTATTTGTTGGAAATTATGGTTGGAAAGAAACAACAGAATCTTTCGAGAAGAAAGTTGCACTACAATAAGAGTTATCTCTAAAATAAAAGCTTTGTTGGGAGAGGCACTGGAAGCCAACACTTCATCAAGGAACGAAACAAGACTGCTCATAGAAGAAGAGAATTGGTTCAAAGAATTAGTTCCAAAGCTAAAGGAAAGGACCCCTCAAACTGTTCCCGTTCATTCCAGTTGGGAGATTAGGCTGGAAGAACAAGAGTTTATCAAGTGGAGATCGGCCTTGGAAGATCATTGTTTATTCTTCGATGGGGCTTTTAAAGGAAACCCTGGGGTTGCTGGAAGTGGGGGAGTTCTATTGAGCCCTGGAGGCTTTCCGGAACTGAGATTCCATTGGGGTCTAGGAATTGAAACTAACAACAGAGCGGAGGCTCTGGCATTGTGGCAAGGGCTGACACAGGCGATCAAAAGAAATATCCTTTCTCTCTCAGTCTTCGGAGACTCAAGACTCATCATCCAGGCCATGCTTCGTCCTAAGAACTCTCATCAGGTTCAGTTAACCTCCATCATTAGGAAAATCAGACTTCTGCTCCCCAAATTTAACAAAATATCCTTCTTTCATATCTTAAGGAACCTCAACTCCCTAGCTGATAATGAGGCCAACCTTGGTGTCCTCTACTCTCGAAGATCCCTGGTAATAAACTCAACAGAATCATCTTGCTCAATTCCTTAAATTTCCAGCTCGATCCTCCCCTCCTATTTGAAACAGGGGCTCTCTGTTCAATCAATTTTGTAATCTGGCAACCAAAGGCTGAATCCAGATTCCGAGTTTGTTTTCGGTTATTTGATTTGTCTCTGTTTCCCCAGCGAATTTAAAGATTCCTAAAGGGCGTATCCAAGCTCAGTTTCGCTTTACCTCTGTCTCTCTCTTCTGACGGTCTGGACCAGAAATCTCAGAGTCGGTCTTCCCCGGGAAACAGCGTTTGTGACTTCTCCCAAACTCTGCGTTGGCAATTCCAGTTGTTGAAGTCTTCACTTCATCCTGCAGTCACTCAGTTTCCTGTGCAAAGGATGTCTGCTGGAACGGCATCACAGATTCGCAGGCAGCCCATCTGAAGCGAAGTTTGATATACAGTTAGCTCATGACCCGCTTGAGGACTTTGTATGAGGCGCCATCTCATCTACAGCCATAATTATGCCGAAGTAGTTTATTTCTTCAGTTCAGAATCTCGATTTGACCAGCATCTCTCTCGGATTTGATCTGCAATTTCTTATATTCCCCTGTTCTCTGTAATGGACTCTTCAGAATTGTAAAGCATGCGGTAGCTGGTTTACCGCCCATTTCAATATAACCGTTATTGTCCCAAAAAACACAATTAAAGGGCATGTAGCCACCACATCTCTTCGCAGAGATAAGCTACCATCGCCCTAGCTGTTTATTTCCATTTCCTGTTTGTAAGCATATCTCAATATTTTACATTAATGAAATGAAGTATTATTTCTGCTACATCTTTGTGTTTATGGTTATCTTTGTAATTTGTTGCGTTCTTGTTTAAATCCGGATCAGCCTGTAAGTATTCTAATTGGCAGGTTACTTTCTAGAGGTTGTTATTTGTAAAACATTTCCAAAAATGGAAAAGATAAATTGAATTTAAATTTAGTAGCAGTTGATTGCCAAATCCACTAATTATTGAATCTTTGTCACAGAAAACACTGAAATGAACTTAAATCTCACTCCTGTTTATCTCAATTTTTGATCACTCCAGTGTGTTTAGTCTCAAATTCAGTGTAAAGTGTCGCATTTAAATTTTAGCAATCAAGTCCTAACATAATCACTCCAATATCACTCTAAAAATACGTCAATTCTATATTAAGATGTATCACATCTTAAATTTACATTTGAATGCCTAGCAATGTGATATTTATCTATGATTTACTTCAAAGTTGTATAAACTCATAACATATATATATAATTATTATATAAATATATATAATATAATATTATATATATATATTCATATTAATACTATATATAATATATAATTAATAGCCCGATCTATAATTTTTTATTAACTCAGCAATACGCTTTTTATAAGGATTTAATTTGAGCATCACACAATCTATAGAATACAAGGAAATTTTTTTCGAAAAATAAAATAATATATATTATATATATAAATAATATATATATATATATATATATATAAATATAATATATTTATTTATTTTTAATTTTAAAGTATTTATGTTTTAATTATTTAAATAATTAAATAAGGTGGTTTTGTCCAAGTCTTCCTTGCACAATCGATTGAGGATGGGCTCGTTGCAAGGCGCCCAGGATCCACCTCACAGAGGTGTTGGGCTTGCTAGTAGGCCCGAGACATGCTAAAATCCAGTCAGCTTAGGGTTGGTGTGGCCTAGGCCCAGTGCGATCTTCGGGTGAATTTGACGACTTAGATGCCCCTGGGTCGCGGTTTCTCAAGCCACAAGTCAAGCCTAGAGAATCACAAACAACTTGACAAACAAACAAGTAAAAATTAGAGGAGGATATTTTTTCTTATCTAGATATATTTTAGTGGTGTTGGTCATTTTTTATTGGTTCAAATTTGTCTCTTCAGAAATTATCAACAAATTATATTAAGAGATGTATTTTTTAAATAATTGTTATGAGTTAGTCCACACTTTCAAATGATAATGTCTTCTCTTGGACATCGTTGTTTACATCGTGCATTTTCAAATATTTCGATCCTTTACATTGCTCAGGAAGGTGCCTTTATCTCCCCCTCGCCCAACCCCCCCCCACCCCTTTCATAGTCTTCTCCCCCTTTGAATCCTCAGCATGGTTCTGACCATCAGAAAGAAAAAGTAGAATAAGAAAGAGCTTACCCGAGAGGGAGCAATCTAGGGATGGCTCTTTATGGAAAACACAAACTCTTCTGAAAATCATAGGACACTTAGTGCATAAAATCCCTCTAACGAGTGTTCACCATGATCCTAATGTCTTATAATATATGAGGAGTTGGAGGCCCTCCTAAAAAATTCACTCTCAACAAACTGATAGGTATACATAGACCCTCCGTATTTTTTTCTTCAGGAAACTGTGGTGTGAGGTGATAAATTCGGGGAGGAGCTACATAAGATTTGTCTTGAGTAGTATATCTTCTCTATGGATGCTATGGGATTCTCTAGGGTCTCTTGGTCATGTGGAATCCATGTAATGATTCCCTTATACCTTTCTCTTTGAAGGTTGGTATTATTTTGGAAGGTAACCTCAGAGGTCTAGGGAGTCTTATCTTACTTGTCAACTGTTATGGTTTGTACGAGGATAGAGATGTGTTTTGGAGACAGATCTAGGTTAATGGTTTGTTGCTAGAAAACTCTCTCATATAGCTGGCGACTTCAATTTCACAAAATTTTCTTGTAAAATTTGGGGGTCAATACTCAGGCTGACCCTCTTTCCCAAGTTTTCACTCATCTTATTCATGAGTCCAACCTCATTGATGTATGTCCCATTCCTCTATCCCCTACCTTGATCATGATTGGATCATTATATTGTTTTTCATCCATATTGATGCTTTCGGAGTGGAAAAAGTGGAGGAATCAGCTCACAAGACCATATTTAACGATGGTACCTAGTTTGGCAAATTGGGCTCTGAAATCTTCTAGGAGCATTTTGAGGCATCACACGACATTTTTTGGGTGTAAAACTTTGTTGCTTTAGCGTCACACTTTTTTTTCATATTCTACACACATACACCTTTCCAACGACATAAGAATCACGCCAATCAAATTCTATATGCAAATGTTATTCCACTCAAAAGTTGACCTTCTTGTTTGCACCATCATAATTTGAGAGGATGCCACGTCCATCCAATTATTTATGGAAAAGGGGCTAGCCACGTGCTGATGATGAAGATGAATCTAGAAGAGTCCATATTGTAACTCCGGTTAAGATTTGAGGTAGTCAAACCTAACCACACCTAACCACTAGTAGGCTATCAAGTTGTGTTATAACAAACCACTAGGAGGAAAAGGAATCCATTTCTTTCGAGTGCATTTGTTCCATAGATGAGAAAAAAATGTTGAGAGGGATAGGAGATAGGGCACACACAGAGGATTTGTGCATTTTTGTAGCCCATGGGCCATAGGCTATAATTCTTTATACTTGTATCCATTTTCTATTCAGAGAAAGAGAGCATAGTGACCTCACCTTCCAGCTGATGATTTTCTCCCGAAAGGATTTCCCTTTTGAAGGATGCTGATCCAGGGTTTGCATTTCAGGATAAAAGACCATATTTTCTCTGCCCAAACTTTCATTTGTTCCCTAGTCATGTGATTGAAGACCCACCTTCCCAACAAAGCCTTTTGTTTCAATATTTCAACTTCATCCCAGTAACCTTTGGCGCCCAACACTATGTTCTGAATATTTTCACTAGATTGATTGCCTTGTTGTTTTTGGTATGTTTTTAGACTCCCCCAGTTTTCTCACCATACCTATTTGCATGAGAGGATCTTGTGTGATCGTGATCTCTAGATTATTTATTATCGTTGTCGAGTTGAGACTTATGGAGAACATTGAACGAAGGACCTTGTGTATCAATTTTTTGAGCCTTTTTTGCTCTATTGTTTTGGTGCTATGTTTTAGTGGAAATCATAACTTCTATAAGTTCATTAATGTTCGCGATCTCCTCCAAAAGTGTGAAATGACCTAGTCACCCACCATGTCAATAGAGTGTGCACCTTCCACCTAGCACATGTCTCATTGATCGTTGAATTTTCATAGTTCAAAAAATGGATGCGAATGTATGAGGGACCAATCATGATCTCAATCAATTGTCTGTCGCTATTGTGTCCTCAAGTTTGACAAGTGCCACCTGATTAGTCAGACTAATTTGTCCTCCAGGATCTTCCACACCTAGATAATCTAGTAAATGGAGGGAAATTGGATGTTAAAATAATGTGGCCCGCAGCTAATTGATCCAACAGAGGAATTTTGTCAGACAGACAAATCCCAAGGTTTATTCCCCATGTGAAAGTCTATCGTTTTGTATCTAGCCTCCTTGAATTCTTTTGAATTTGTTGGACTACTTTATCACTCTGCACTCACTCTCAATTGCTCTATTAATGACACCGAATTTGAAATTGGAATAGCGGCTTCTGGAAGGTAAGGTCAAATTCTTTGTTATTGCTATAGGGGATTCTTGCAATATGTTTAGTATACCTCCATATTATACATGGTCGCACAACATTGGCAAACACGACACTGACATAGATTGAACCATAACCAACAACAGTAACAGTTCCACCCGAGACATTCTTTACTGATTTCTTAGTGGTTTTCAGGTAGCTCCCCTACCCACCCAAGTTCAAAAAGTACCAAACATATTTTTGAAATTGTAGTTTTGTTGAAGATTTGCTTACCTCATTTCGAGACCTGTCGCTTCCTCTTCTTGGATTCTTTCAGATTGTCCTTAGCAAGAAGTATGAGTAGAAGTGTGAGTAGTAGGATGGCATCAATTATCTCTCATAGACTATGTATAACCCCTTGCAGAGTCATAGTTGCGACTCCTCCTTATGTCTACGATGATTGTTTTTTAATTGGAATGAACCCCTAAACTCTACGATGTGTATCTGAGTAAAAGGATTAAGCGAACTTAGGTCATTCACCATTGCATGATGTGGATGGATAGTCAACTTTTGATGCAGATTAAGAGTGTTAATCAGGTTACCCAATATTTTTCCTTTTCTTAGGATGGCTAAACATATTCTTTGCATGTTTTAATAGATATTCCCTTAATTTATTTATTTTAAAAACCAAATTAAAATTGCCAATGGTTCAACCTTATTTTAAATAAATTTAAAATTGCAAGGGACTTGATTTTTCTCCTTTTATCAAATTCTGGAGGGTTCTTCTTTTTTTTAAAACAAATTTCAAAGTATTCATAAACTACAACATAAAAAATATGGACATTATCAAATCATGAATTTTGATTTGGTTGGGTTGATGTTTACTTTCCACATCCCTGAAGATAATGTTAAATCACTATCCTTAAAACATAGTAACTACAACAAAAGGCAAGAGATAAAAAAACAACCAAAGTCAGATTAGAGACATGGACCGAAAGAAGCTTTCCGCAACAGAATATGTTTCTAAGAGTCGCAATTTCTTACAAGGTGGTGACTATGGCCATGGACATGTCAGCATAGTAAGTCATCTATGGGTCAAGAGTGGGATAGGGGTCACCATCCTCGCATGGTGGTGAAGAGAATGCATGGAATGAGGCATGATGGGAAGGGATGGTAGAGCTTGTTCTGCAATCAACTCTCTCGACTTCATTGTCTCAACTCAATTATCACCCCAGAAAATTGATCGAGTTGCTTAAGAAATATGACAAGCCTTCTCCATTATCACCTCTTGCAATCTATAGAGTTTCTCAAGAAATATGACAAGTCTGCCAAAGGCTCCTAGACAGCCAGGAGGTCTTCTATGCCCTCTCGTCTACACTCTATTGGCCCTCCTTTGGCTCTACCTTTGCCTCCAAATACCTTTGTTGTTTCCTTTACAATAACTTTTCGACTTGCAGCTGGAGTCTGCCACTTGCCCAATTTCCTTTCCCTTTGCTTTAGGCTCTGTCTTTTAATGGAATGAGGGAATGAGAGCAGTCTCTGTATTCAAGCTTCATATTGAAAATTGCCATACGGTAGAGGTGCTTGCCTGGGAGCTTTTATTCTCACTCGTTGCCACCTAGTAAAAGGTGATTCCATGAAGGATGATGAAAATCAAAGAACCTTATTTGCTAAACCAAAGCCCACATAGAAACACCTTTGGTTTTAAAAATAAAATTCACATACCTAGAGACTTCAAAAAAACAAAAACTCGTCATATAAAACAATAAGCCAATATACTAAGGACAAAAGAATTCAACCAAATACCAAAGAAATAGATTTTAGTCAACAAATTAGAGCCAAAAACATCAAAACAAAAGTCTAAGTTAAAGAAAAGGCCTCTTCACCAATTACCATTTAGTTTTTTATTTGAAATTGGCAAAGTTATTACATTTTTCCAACTGTTGTTCATGAGAGAAATTAACTAAAATCAAATTTTGTCACAAGTTTTTCCCAGTAAACACTAGTAGAAATTTGAACTTTAAATACTGCTCCAATATGTGGAGTATCCAATTCAGTACAAAAATACCACAAATCCTTTGACATTATGAGTTTTAGGCGACCTAGTCTCCAAACCAATTCTCAGCACTGGCAATCACTCTTCAAAATTATATTATGCTTTGGATTAAGTCTCCTACAATGTAGATATGTCTGTCATGATCAATTAACACATAGATGTAAAGTGATCTTTTCCATTTAGTAAAAAGACACCCAACAATTGGAATGCTTGTAAGTATCCTAATTGATAGGTTACTTTCTAGAGGTTGTTATTTGTAAAACATTTCCGAAAATGGAAAAGATAAATTGAATTTAAATTTAGTAGCAGTATGATTGCCAAATCTACTATTATCTCAATTCTTTGTCACAGGAAAACACTTAAAATTGAACTTTAAATATCACTCCAATGTGTTTAGTCTCAAATTCAGTGTAAAGTGTCACATTATAAATTTTCAGCAATCAAGTATCCAAACCAAAACTCAACTCCAATGATCACTCTTAAAAATAATGTCATATTCTAATTTAAGATGTATCACATCTTAAATTTACATTTGCGTCCTAGCAATGGAGATATTCTTAATTAATGAGTTTACTTCCAAAAAGCCATATAACATTCATAAACATTTTTTTCTTTCGATTAACTCAAGCAATCAACGTTTTTTATAATGATTATTTGAGGCATCCACACATCTATAGAGTATAAGAAAATTTTCTATGGAAAAGAAAAAAAAGAAAAAGAAAAAAAGTATATATATTATATATATATATATTTTTTAATTTAATTTTAATATATAATTAAAGTATATTATGTATTCTAATTTATTTATATAATTAAATGAAAGGTGGATATTTGTCAAGTTCCACTACCACAATCAGTTGAGGATGGGCCTTGTTAGCAAGGCAACCTAGGATCAAACCTCACAGAGGCTGTTGGGCCTGTGCTAGGAGGCTGAGACATGCTAAAATCTAGTCAGCTTAGGACTGGTGTGGCCTAGGCCCGGTGTGATCTTCAGGTGAATTTGATGGCTTATATGCCCCTAGGACGCGGTTTCTCAAGCCACAAGTCAACCAGGAGAATCACATACAACTTGAAAAACAAACAAACACAAATTAGAGGAGGATATTTTTTCTTATCTAGATATATTTTAGTGGTGTTGATCATTTTTTATTGGTTCAAATTTGTCTCTTCATAAATTATCAACAAATTATTTTAATAGATGTATTTTTTAAAATAATTTTTATGAGTTAGTCCACACTTGCAAATTATAATGTCTTCTCTTGGACGTCGTGTGTTTTCAAATATTTCGATCCTTTAACCTCCCCAGGAAGGTGCCTTTATCTCCCCCTCGCCCCACCTCCCCCCCTTGCATAGTCTTCTCCCCCCTTAATCCTCAGCATGGTTCCGACCTTGAGGAGAGGATATTTTTTGGATCTGGTACTCATCCCCTTGACCCTTCTTATAAGGACTCCTAAAACCTTTCCCTTGTTCCTCTCTTTCATTCTTCTCACGTGTTGGCTCCACATTCCACAGACCTGAACTATTTTTTCAAAAATCTGACCATCAAAAAGAAAAAGTAGAATAAGAAAGAGCTTACCTGAGAGGGAGCAATCCAGGGATGGCTCTTTAAGGAGATCACAAACTCTTCTGAAAATCATAGGGAACTTAGTGCAGAAAATCCCTATAATGAGTGTTCACCATGGTCCTAATGTATTATAATATATGAAGAGTTGGAGGCCCTCCTAAAAAAATCACTCTCAACAAACTGATAGGTATACACAGACCCTTCATGTTTTTTTCTTTAGGAAATTGTGGTGTCAGGTGATAAAGTCGGGGAGGAGCTACATAAGATTTGTCTTGAGGAATATATCTGCTCTATGGATGCTATGGGATTCTCTAGGGGTCTCTTGGTCATGTGGAATCCACATAATGTTTCCCTTATACCTTTCTCCTTGAAGGTTGGTATTATTTTGGAAGGTAACCTCAGAGGTCTATGGAGTCTTACCTTGCTTGTCAACTGTTATGGGTTGTATGAGGATGGGGGGGTGTTTTGGAGACAGACCTAGGTTAATGGTAGTAAACTCTCTCATATAGCTGGGGACTTCAATTTCACCAACTTTTCTTGTAAAATTTTGGGGGTCAATGCTTAGGTTGACCCTCTTGCCCAAGTTTTCAATCATCTTATTCATGAGTCCAACCTCATTGATGTATGTCTCATTCCTCTATCCCCTACCTTGATCATGATTGGATCATTATATTTTTTTTCATCCATATTGATGCTTTCGGAGTGGAAAAAGTGGAGGAATCAGCTCACAAGACCATATTTAACGATGGTACCTAGTTTGGCAAATTGGGGTTTGAAATCTTCTGGGAGCATTTTGAGGCATCACACGAAATTTTTTGGGTGTAAAACTTTGTTGCTTTAGCGTCACACTATTTTTCCATATTCTACACACATACAACTTTCCAATGACGCAACAATTGCGTTAATCAAAGTCTATATGCAAATGTTATGCCACTCAAAAGTTGACCTTCTTATTTGCACCATCATAATTTGAGAGGATGCCATGTCCATCCAATTATTTATAGAAAAGGGGTTAGCCAGGTGATGATGATGAAGATGACTCTAGAAGATTCCATATTGTAACTCTGGTTAATATTTGAGGTATTCAAACCTAACCACACTTAACCACTAGTAGGCTGTCAAGTTGTTTTATAACCAGACCACTAGGAGGAAAAGGGAATCAATTTCTTTCAAGTGAATTTGTTCCATAGATGAGAAAAAATCGTTGAGAGGCATAGGAGATAGAGCACATAGAGAGGATTTGTGAGTTGTTGTAGCCCATGGGCCACAGGCTATAATTCTTTGTACTTGTATCCATTTTCTATTCAGAGAAAGACAACAGAGCAACCTCACCTTCTCGCTGATGATTTTTTCTCGAAAGGATTTCCCTAGTCATATTATGTGTCAAATTGTGGTTTGCAATTTTTTATTTCATTGTTCTTTATATTCTGCATAATTTTAATTTGCATGCATACACAAAAAACAGTAATATACAAATCCAAAAATATAAAGAGAAACGAAACCCTAATGGTGTAGATTTCAATTTTTTAAATATAGTTTTATTAGATTGTTGTGGTGAACTATCCAGTGGAATATTTACGACAATTTATGACTCATATTAGTATTAGAGTAGGAATCTTTCGGTATATTGTGGATATTTGCAATGGGTCTAGATTAGCTAGGCCAAAAGTCTTAAAACCTTAATCATGGCTGGAAAATCTGTGAATGACCCTTGTGATCTTGCAAAGGAGAGGTTTTTGCGGCTGGAAGCATAAGTTGAAAATATAAGCCATATTATGAATCTCCTCATGTCAGAAATGAGAAATAAGCTCGTGATTTTTGGAGAAGATGGGGATTATAATGCAGAGGACAAATCATAGGGGAGAATAGGAGATTGAGAAGAAACAAAAAACTAGTCGAAGATAGGACCAAAAAAAATCATCCTAATTCATTTGTCGTGAATCATTCAGAGTCCCTATTCAAAATGGAAGAAAATATCGATATCAAGTCATACCAAGGTGAGATCGACGCTCTGAAGCTAAATCACTAGTTGCAGCAATTAGAAATTTATTTCAATGTCCATCAAGTTGAAGAACAAAAGATTTTATTTGTGCGGTTGAAATTGGAGGGTCATGCCCTCACTTAGTGGGAAAGCCACACTGAGACGCTGAGGTTGGAGGGATAACCTCTAGTGACATAGTGGGAGGAATTCAAAATCCTCACAAAGTCACAATATTACCCTATTGGATATGTAGAGGACCAGTGGATTCGGTGGCACTACTTTACGCAAAAGCAAGGGTAGAGTGTATAGGAGTACACCACAAAGTTCAAAAAGATGGCCATAATGTTGGGTATCTCCCCAAAGAACCTAGATGTGCTCCTCAAGTATCTGGGGGTGTACACAACCATCTGTGAAATCAAGTGATGTTGTTCAAGCCTAGATCGGTGGACGAGGCTTATGTACAGGCACATCACCTACAGAGCATAAGCCTAAAGAAAGGGAAATCAAGTGGATCCAAGAAAAAGGAGCAACAAGACACTTCTAAAGAGGGGACGAATAAGTGGAAAGGGAGAAAAGATGAAAACATGGCAACAATAACGCACTAGTGCAATGATCCCAACAACCACTACAACGTTGATGGCCATACAGAGGAGAAGTGTTGGAAGTTGCATCCAGAGCTTAATCCAAAGAAAATAATAAGATGAACCTCATGGAAACTGATTCGAGGAACCAAATTGAAAGCACCTCAGATATGGATGAGAAGATTGTATGTATGTAAGTGAAAAAGGAGGTGAATATGAGTAATATTCAACAACAAGAAGAGAAAGAAATGACTGAGCTCTTCCACATAAAGATACAAGTCAAGAAGGCAAATATTGATGCTCTATTTGACTCAGGATCACAAGCGAATCTTATTGCAGCAGAGCTAGTCAACTAGTTGGGATTGAAATTTCATGATCATTCGATCCCATATCCATTGGGATAGGTAAATAGGGATGCTGAGTTGAAGGTAACAAAAGAGTGTCAAATTAGACTTTTTATAGTGTTGATTTTATTAATGAAGTAGAACTAGATGTGGTTCTCTTTGATGTATGTGGAGTGGTGTTTGGAAGTCCCTACATGTACACATGAGATGCAATATGCATGCAAAGAGCCAACCAGGACTAGGTCGTTAAGGATAGAAAATTGTTTATTTAATATTCCTAATGGAAAATTAACAGTGATAATCAAGCATATGCAACACATTCAACACAATAAAATTTGCACAAATCAGATAACTAGAAATGGGTCAGAAATACACCAAAATGGGAAAATTTTATTATATAATTTGAGGAGTACAATATGGATTGGAATGAGTTCACCTGGGCTTGCTTAGAGCAAGTTACAAGCCCGAGGTGGATGAATATCAACTGCCCAAATGATACAAGAAACTCCCCAACAAATGTCTGTGTTGGCCCTTGGAGAAGTGCTCTCCTGGCTCACTTGGAACCCCTGTTCGACCCCTCAAATCCACCCAGAAAATTCTGCCAAATTATTTATGATATCCTTGCCCCAAACCCAAGAAAAACCTAGAAAGAGTTTTCCCTAGTTTTGAAGCTCCAAATTTGACCCCAAAATGTCACCTGTGACAGATGGATCGTTTTTTGCTCTTCAAAAGGCTAGGATCTCTCCTCAAATCCTCTCCAATCAAATCCCAAACAACCCCATCTCACCAATCCTACTCACCAATCCTCCCCAAAATCATCTCCACCACCACCTATGCAGTCCTGGAGGAAAAATGATGCATGCCCAACTACATAATTACGTTCCACTGATAAAGGAACCTTCTACTCCTGGAAATTCCCTCCTTCCACCAAGAATTTGTATGAGAAAACATCCCAACAATAGTATATATCTTCCCTTCTGCACCACACCTCACCAATTTCAGCGTGGTTCCTTTTTCTGCATCCCAATGATGCCATAGATTCGTGCTAACAGCATGATATCCTCCCAATATCCAAAGATGAGTGAAATTACCTCCCTAGGGTGGCACTCGAAGTCCACCGAAGAAAGGTTGAGCTTCCTCCTTGGGAAACTCTTGTGCTCAACAACACTATGTAACTCACCTAAGCAACTAGAGTAACACTTACAAGTTAAGTGAACAAAATCCCCAAATTGTGTTGCCTTCCCCTTATTTATACTTTTTGATCCCCTTCCTCACATGGGCCCCTCCATCAACAATTCGAGCTCCCTCCTTAGCTATTCGAATTCCTCCATCAAGGGGTACATATTTTGTGGGAAAGTGGCCCCCACATTCCACTAAGGAAAGGGTTTTGATCCCTTGTCCTAATTATTTCCCCAAAATCTACTTTAGGCCCCAAAAATGACAAAATTGGAAAAATTTTGATTTTCATTAAAAAAAAATTAGGAAGGGACATTATATTCCTCCCCTCCCAAATGTTGCTTGTCCCCAAGAAACTGCTTATTTGGACGTTGCCAAATCTGCTCACTCTCGCAAGTGGCATCTTCATCCGGTAAATCCTTCCACTTGACTAAGTGCTCCCTGGTGACCTGGTTCCTCGGCCTCCTCTCCCATGTCTCCAATATGGTCTCTGGTGTCAATACTAAGTGCCCCTCATCATCAAGCAGAGGCAACTTAGTGATTATTGTAACTCATTTCCCCAATGTCTTTTTCAGGCATGAGACATGAAATATGTTGTGAATTAGACTCTCTGTGGTAGCTCCGGCTTGTAAGCTACCTCCCTAACTCTCCTGCCCACCCTGTACAGTCCATAAAAGTGTGTCTTGAGCTTCACTTCCCCTTTCTGCCTGACTGAAGACTTTCAGTAAGGTTGCAAGCGTAGGTAGACCATGTCCCCTGCCTCAAACTGTCTCTCCACCCAGTGTCTGTTAGCATACATATATATTTTTTTATTTTGGGCTACATACAAGTTTTTATTGAGAGCTCAGAGAATCTCCTGCTCTATTGAACCCAATCCTTTGTCCTTGGGGCCCCGTTATCTCTAAATATCATGTTAGAAAAAAGAAATTTTATCATGTCCATATAGTCCTTGAAAAGAGGACATACCAATCGACATGTGATAAGTGGTGTTGTAGCATAACTCTCCTAGATGAATCCACCTCACTCATGCTCTTAGTTGTCCCTTCACATAGTTGCGTAGGTACCCTTCTAGCCACTTGTTCACGATCTCGATCTTCCCATCAGGTTGTGGGTGATAGTTGGTGTTGGGTGTAAGCTCGGTCCCCACACCCCTAAACAACTCCTTATAGAAATCCCCCATGAATCGTTTGTCCATGTCACTAACGATGGTCTTGGGGAGACCACGTAGCCGAAATACCTCTCTAAATAACAACTCAACCACTTGAGAAGCTAAATATCTTGACAGGATGTCAAAGAAATTAGTGAAATTGTCAATCGGTCAACCACAACATAGATACAACCCCGCCCCTACACAATCGGGATCCCTGTGATGAATTCCATGAAAATGCTCTCCCACTTCCTCTTCGTAATGGGGAGAGGTTGAAGTAATCATGTGGGATTTGATAACTCCACCTTATTATTTTGACACACCACACACTTATGTATGTGCCTCAATACATCCTCTTTGACTCCTCGCCATGAAAACCTCTCCCTTATGGTACGATATGTCTTGAGGAACCCCAAGTATCCTGCTAGAGGGTAATCATGAGCTACCTGCATAATTGTCTCCTTGAGATGGGATCTGAGTACCTAGTATATTCGATCCTTATAAGATATCACATCATCCATCACCATGAACCTATCGTCCCCATGTGTGCCATCCAGTATCTCACAAGCCTATCTATCCTTGGAATACTGAACCAAAAGTTGAGCCTTCTAATCATGAGTGACATCCATCAAAGATAATGTTGTGGGCCTCTGAGAGAGTGCATCTACCACTACATTATGCTTTCCCTTGACATACTCAATCTCAAATTCATAGGCATGGATTTTTCTCACCCACTTCCATTGCCTCTCCTGCAATGATTATTGTTGTAAGAAAAATCATAGACTGTTGTTGTCAGTCTTCATATTAAACTAGTTTCCTACCAGATACTTCCTAAACTTGGCTAGCGCATGCATCAAGGCCAACATCTCTTTGTCATAGACAGAGTACAACCACTCGTGGGGTAGCAGTTTTCTGCTCTCGAATGCAATAGAATGGCCTCCCTATGTCAACACGGCCCCAACTCCCTCACCAAAAGCATCACACTCCAGCACAAATGGTTTTGTGAAATCTGGTAGAGTCAAAACAAGATAGTTGCTCATGACGCTCTTGAGAAGCTCAAAGGCCTCTTGTGCCACCTGCGTCCACTCAAAATTGCCTTTTTTTGTCAAATCCATGAGGGGTGTTGCCAGTTGTGAGAATCCTCTCACGAAACTCATGTAGTATATGCAAAGGCTCAGGAATCCCCTTAGTTCGATCATATTCCTGGGTGTTGGCCAATCCATAATGGACCTAATCTTCTCCTGGTGTACCTTCACTCCACTCTCTCCAATCACATGCCCAAGGTACAACATCTCTGCCATTCCAAACTCACATTTGTACATCTTCACATACAATTGTTGCTCCTCTAGTATGTGAAGTACTACCTCCAAATGCTGAAGGTGCTCCTCCCAAGTTCGGTTATAAATGAGTATGTCATCAAATAAGACAAGGATAAAGCGTTGCAACTTCCCATGAAACACATGGTTTATACAATATTGGAATGTAGCCAGAGCATTAGTTAGTCCGAAGGGTATCACCAAGAAATCAAAGTTTCCATAATAGCAGTGAAAGGTAGCCTTGGGGATGTCCTGCTCCCTCACCCAAATTTGGTGATAACTCAAGCGCAAATCTATCTTAGAGAATTATCTCACTCCTCTAAGATCTTCCATCAGCTCATCGATTCCCGAGATGAGATATTTTTTCTTCAACGTCTTCTTATTGAGGGCCCTGTAGTCAATGCACATGTGGAGTGTTCCATCCTTCTTCTTCACCGGCACCACGGAAGAAGCAAAGGGACTTGAACTGAACCTGAAGTGTCCAAATCTCAACAATCCTATATGGCCCTCTCTATATCATCCTGATAGACTTTGGTGTGCCTATACGGAGTATTGATGAATGCATACACTGTTATGTAACCAGCTCACAAAATAGAAGAAAAGATAGATCAATGACTTGAAAATCAGCCTCTTCAAGGGGGCAACCTCCTTTACATTACACAAATGAAAAATTATTGGATTATATAAATGACAAAACCTCCTTTCTATATATAGGAGTCTATGGGGTCACAATATAATCAAAACTGACATAAAAAATAATAATAGAAGGGCACAACAATAATAATAGTGGGCTTCTATGGGGCACAATAATAGAAATATGGGGACAATAGGGGCACAATAATAACAATAAGGGCTACAATGATAATATTAATGGGGTAATGACTAGTATTATAGGGACCTAAAATTACCCTCTCCTTCAAAAAAGTGTTTTCCTCAACGCTTGAGTAGTTCTGGATGCTTCTATATAAAATTCTCAACCCCCCATGTGGAATCTTCGGCAGGTAAGTTCTTCCACTTAATGAGATACTCGGAAATTGATCGATTTTGTAGCTGTCGAGTTCTTGTTTCTGTGACTGCTTCAAGTTCCAATATGATTTTTCCTTCATTGTCAAGTTCTGGAAATATTGTTTGAATTGGGAGCTTGTCACCTATAACCTTCTTTAAGCATGAAAAATGGAAAATTGGGTGCACTCGGTAAGTTGCGGGAAGCTCCAATTTGTATGCCATAGTACCAATATTTTGCAACGCCTTGTATGAAATTTAATATTTTGGTGATAATTTATTATCCTTCTTAGCATGCTTGAGGGATATTTGTTTATATGGTTGTAGTTGTTGGAATACCTAGTCACCTACATCAAAACTTCTTTCACTGTGATATTGATTTGCCTGTTGTTTCATTCTATTTTGCTCCAAAGTGAGGTTATCCTTTAAGAGTTGGAGAACTTGTTGTTGATGCTTGATGTGATCTTCCACTGCTTAAACCTTAGAATTTTCTCTTAAATATGATGTGATGTACAATGGATGATATCCATAAAGTGCCATAAATGGGGTCATTTTTGTTGCAGTGTGGAAGGAAGTGTTATACCACCATTCAGCTAGAGGCAACCATTTGACCCTTTGTGTATGTTTATCAGATACAAAACAAAGAAGATATCCTTCCAAACATTTGTTTACTATCTCAATTTGCCCATCAGATTGATGATGATAAGATGAGCTATGAGCTAACTGAGTACTAAGACAAGAAAATATTTTTGTCCAAAAATTTCCAGTGAAAATGGGATCTCTGTCGCTTACAATAATATTTGGGTTTCCATTTAGTTTTTGGATTGTTTCCATAAATGCAGTAGAAATTATACTCGATTTAAATGGATGAGATAATTCACAAAATCGTGCATACTTGATAAGTCTGTCAACTACCACCATGATGACACTCTTTCCTTTGGACTGGGTAAACCTGTGATAAAATCTATTGAAGCCTTCTCCCAACGTTGGCTTGGAATGGATAAAGGTTGTAATAGACCTGGGGTCTTAATTGTTTCAACTTTATTTTGTTGGAAAACCAAACATTCTGCCACAAACTTTTGAATATCTAATTTAAGGCCATCCCAAAAAAAATCATTTTAACCCTATGGTAAGTTTTTAAAAATCCTAAGTGCCCTCCTAAGGGAGAGGTGTGCAATTCCATAAGAATCTTTTGTTTGATTTTGGAATTCTTACATAGGTATAAGTGATCTTTATACCATAACGAATCATTTTTCCAGCTAAATGTATCAGATGTATTGGGATATTGTGGTAGCTTTTGAATGAGTTCCCACACTTCTTCACCATTCTTCCATTCATCCCTTGCTTCGTTTATCCAATTTGGTTGGATAATAGAAATGGCGAAAAGCAATGCTTCCACATCCTCATCCTTTCTTGAGAGTGCATTTGCCACAACATTTTTCTTCCCTTTTTTGTATATTATTTCAAATTCATAACCCAACATCTTGGTGACCCATTTTTGCTGCTCTTTTGAAGATAATTTTTGTTCTAAAAAGTATTTAAGACTATCATGATCCGTTTTTACCTAGAAGTCTCTTCCCATTAGGTAGGGTCGCCATTTCTTAAGTGCATGTAGTATTGCCAACATTTCCTTCTCATAAATAGATTTGTGTAAATACTTTCCTTTGATTGGACAACTTTCGAAAGCAATGGGTCTTTCTTCTTGCATT
>APFE030610450.1:53390-74642 GCA_000404065.3 Pinus taeda
GAAACATTTGGAGCTTTTTGCATATAATTGTTTCTCCTCCAATAGTTTGAGCACCCTGTCAACATGTTGAACATGATCCTTCTAAGACTTGTTGTAGATTATTATATCATCAAAAAATACTAGCACAAATTTTCTAAGGAAGGGTTTGAAAACATAGTTCATCAAACCTTGAAATGTAGAAGGTGCATTCGTAAAGCCAAAAGGCATGACCAAAAAATCATAATGACCCTCATGAGTTCTAAATGTTGTTTTTAGAATGTCTCTAGACTTCATTCTAATTTGATGATATCCTGAACAAAGATCCAACTTGGTGAAGTAAATTGATCCATGCAATTCATCCAATAATTCATCAATGATGGGAATGGGAAATTTATATTTAATAGTGAGCTTGTTGAGCTCCCTATAATCCAGACACATGCGTCATGATCCATCCTTCTTGTGCAACAATACTACTGGAGCAGAGAAAGAACTTTAACTGGGTTGAATTATACCAGACTCTAGAATTTTTGCAACCATACATTCAATTTCACTCTTTTGGGCATAGGGATATATATAAGGCCTGATGTTTGGAGGGAACTCTTCCTGGAATCAAATGAATTGCTTGATCATGATCACAAATAGGTGGGAGGCCTTTGGGAGTCTCAAATACCTTGGAATGATTGTCTAGGGCTTTTTGGAGATCTGGAGAAATAGATGATTTCGATGTGGGGACCTCTAAGGAACATAATTGTGAAATTGCACCTCGTTTTTCTTTCTTTAGAAGCCTTTTCATTCCGTTAGAGTTGATTATCTTTCTCAGTTTCCCTGTGATACCCCTTAATTCAACTTCCTTTCCTTCCGAACAAAAATGAAAAGTTTTTGAAAATTAAAAGCTATTGTACCCAAGGATCGAGTCGTTGGACTCCTAGTACAACATCAACACCACCCGTTGGAATGGAAAACATTGGGCTATTCAATACATATTCTCCCATGGATAGCTTGATATTATGGTACTTTCCGTAGCAATTTATGGTTCCTCCACTTGTAACCATCACTTGACACGGTTAGTTGATTATTAAGAGCTAGTGGAGGTTGAGTTACTTGATTTGAAAGAATAAAGAAGGTATGCAAATCATATGGTATTTGGATGGGTGATTGATCGGTCAAAGTGAAAATGGCGGGCGAACCAGAGGGAACGCGTTTTAACTGAGGAAAATGGCAGGTTCCGGTATTTTTCGGCCATGGAAATCAGACTGACGGAGTTAAGAAAGTTAGATTTTGTGGGAACTGAAATTTTCAGGTTAGAAGGTACAAGGTTCTATCTGGAGGATCGTTTTACTGTATCACAACCTTTAAATGGATTCAGGTCATCGTGCAGAGTGGGAGAAGGTGGATGAAAATGAATCAGTGGACATAGAACCAGATCTTGAAGATCTTCTTGCTTGTTGGGGACACGAAGTGTCTGAGAAAAACCTGCAACTTTTCTTTCCAAATAGCGCAATGGACCCTGTTCTGCTTGAAGAGAAGGTGGAAGGAAGTGGGCTGAAAAAATTTGTTCAGGAAAGGGTATCTGCATCAAACCCTTCTTTGACAAGGCTGCTCCCCAGTCTGTCGAGGTCCTCGTCCAGTGAAGAGGAAGGCGGGGGCTCGAAAGGATATGGAGTAAAGGGACAAACGCGAAGACTATTCGATGCCTCTGAGTTAGTGGTAGATAGGACGGTTGGGGGGTGTATGAAGTAAACAGAGACCCTGTTGGTAGCCGCTCTGAGCTTCATGAGGCAGAAAAAACAAACACTCCTGCAAAGAATAATCCAGGAGAGGGAGGAACTCAGACGGAGGTCGTGGGAAGGAAGAGAAAGAAGAACAAATCAATTAGAAGAAAGGAGGAGCAGCCTAGCTGCGTTTTTGGAGTGGATATTAGTATAGATCAGGCAATGGAAGCCTCATAAACCTTCTTAGTCGGCAGAGTTCGTGGTAGAAAGCTCTCGGTTGACTCCATCAAGGATTGGGCGCAGGCTGAATGGAAAGAAGCCTCGAGACAACCAAAAGAGATCAAGAATCTGGTCAGAGGCTGGTTTTGTATTAGGTTTGGTCAAAAGGAGCACGTAGAATGGGTGTTGGACAAGCATTAGAGCTTCCAGAAAAGGCCAATCCTATTCAGAAGGTGGACGCCCTTGTTTGATGCTCAGAAAGAAAAACCGGTGGAGTCACCAGTATGGGTCAAATTACCGGGTCTCCCTATGCAATTCTGGACTGACTCGGCATTTAATACAATGGGTAATACCTTGGGGAAGTTTCTCGATATTGATAGATCATATCTTAGAACTCATGATTGGAGTGTCGCTCGTATCCTGGTAAGCTTAAATCCCAGAGAAGGTCTGGCGGATGCTATGAACCTGAAGTATCGAAGTCTAGAGTTCCTACATACCCTGGACTACGAAAACCTCCCTTTTAGATGCCACCGTTGTAAAAAATACGGACGTCTGGCTCGGGAGTGTCCTCGAGGTCACCGGCGCCGGCATAGACAAAAGAGAAAAGGAAAAAATGTGGAGGCAAATCAGTGGTTGTTATCCCAGAAAGAAGGGGCTCAAATCAAAAAGAGCGGACTTCAGGCAAGAGTTCAGGGGTCGGGTCCGGAACAAGCGGAGGAAGCTGATCAGGAACAGCCTGGGTTTTTAGCAAGTAAGGTTGTCTCAACTCTGATGTCTCTCATGGGAACTGCAACAGTTTCTGAAATGGCAGGGGTGGCCCAGGCTAGTCCGCTTCTATCCTCTTCTCTTTCCATATGCTCTTCTATTGATTTATCTCAAACATGTTGTGATGAGAATGGCCCCTTCAGGCAGCTCGTGGATGATCTATCGAACCCGAGGAAGGATCTAGCCTCTTCAGACAGTGTTATTATGACTATTCCACCCTCTCCAAAGCTTACTTCTAGTCCCACTGATGCTGCCTTATTTTTTCCTTCCAGTGTTTGGAGCCCTAAACCCCCCTACAATCTCAGACCACTGGCCACCAGAAAAGGGAAAGGGCTTGTTGTGGGAGGTCTAGAGTTGGACAAGGTGACAGTAAGTCTGAGGAAGACAAGAGGAAGGAAATCAAATCTAATGAAGGCACAATTGAAGGTTGTCATCGATATTGCTGGCAGGAAACAGATGTCCCTGCCAGGGGTGCTTAGAGAAAAGCGGACACCCCTTGAGGTTTCCCGATGATCATCTTATCCTACAATAGCAGGGGTTTAGCTAGTCTGCCCAAAAAGCTAGCTCTGAAGGACCTGGTAAGGACCAATAAACCTGATATTCTCCTGATTCAAGAAACGCTAGGGAAGGGGGATGAAGTTACAGGAAGTCTCGTCAAGCTCTTTCTGGGTTGGACCTTCCATGCCATTGATGCAAATGGTCATTCGGGAGGAGTGGCCCTGGGCTTCAATGCAAAGGTTCTTCGGGAGATCTCCTCCTGGGGATCGAAAAATGTTTTGGCTGTGGAACTTTATTCCAACGAACTCTGCATCCCTTTTCATATCCTTAATGTTTATGGTCCAGTCTTGGATCGGGAGAGTTTCTGGAACTCTTTCTTTGCAAAGTCCTTTCTGTCGCACCCAAATCTTATAGTTGGGGGAGATTTTAATTTTTCTTTGGGGATGTCAGAATCTTGGGGGGTCAGAGCCAGGGTTGATCCCCTTTCTGATTTCTTTCAAAATAAATTGGCCTCTACTCACTTGGTGGATGTCCCTCTGCTCAAGTTGTGCCCAACATGGAGGAATCGAAGAATTGCAGAAGAATGGATAGGGAAGAAACTGGATCGATTTTTGCTTAGTGAATCGATGGTAGAAAATTTACAGGCTTTTAGACATTGGGTTGGGGAAGGTGGTCTATCGGATCATTTCCCGGTCTTTTTGGAAGTGAAAGGGGCTTTCACCAAACCGGGCACCCCCTTTAAATTTAATGCCTCTTGGCTTTCGGATGCAACTTATATCAGTCTATTCCACAACACTTGGAAGAAAGATGCATTCAGTGAAGATGAGAGTCGCAGTCAATTTTTTATGGATAATTTAAAAAGGATGAAGGTCGCCTCTAAACAATGGGCCCTCCAAAAGAAACTGAAGGATGAAGAAACGCTGGAAAATGTCAATTCTGAGATTTCTCTCCTGGAAGTCCCAGGTGGAAATGGCTATGGAACAGCAGAAGATCGGGCTAGACTACAAGAGTTGGAGCGGGAAAGGAGGAGAATCCTTCATCAAAGGGAGGAAAGCTGGCGTTTAAAAAGTAGAGCGATCTGGTTGCAGGCGGGGGATGACAACAACAAGTTTTTTCATAATTACGCAAGAGGAAGGAAAAATTCAAATACCATCCGGGAAATGAAGAAAGTCAATGGTGATCAGGCGCGTTCCTTTGAAGATCTGGCCTCTTTGGGGGTCGATTTCTTCAAGAATCTTTACAAAGCGACAGAGGAAGTTTCTATTGCAAAAGTTATAAGAGTTGCGCAGTTTTTCCCAAGGTTCATAGAGGAGGAAGGAAATGATTCTATCATGGCGCTTGTTACAAAGGAGGAGGTTGAAGACATCCTAAAGTCAATGCAAAAGGGAAAAAGTCCAAGCCCGGATGGGTGGACTGTCGAATTTTTCCAACACTTTTTTGAATTCATTGGAGACGAGCTAGTGGCAGTAGTGGAAGATTCCAGGTGTACAGGTACAATCCCAAATCCTTTCAATGCCACATTTCTAGCCCTCATTCCCAAATCGGATATTCCGGTTTCTTTTGATGAATTTAGGCCTATTTCTTTGTGCACCTGTGTTTACAAAATTATTGCAAAAGTTATTGCCTCTAGGCTTAAACCAGTCCTCTCCAAAAATATTTCACCAGAGCAGTTTGGCTTTCTAGACGGTAGACAAATTCATGAAGCAGTTGAAGTTGCGCAAGAAACTCTTCATAGTCTAAAAATTGGGAAAAAAAAGGAGCCGTTGTGAAAATCGATCTGTCAAAGGCTTATGACAGGATCAGTTGGCTATATCTCAGGCTTCTGCTAACTCATCTGGGTTTTAGGTATGATTTTTTGAGATGGGTGATGAGTTGTGTTTCCTCTTCTTCCATAGCTGTGCTGATCAATGGAGCGGCCTCCAGTTTTTTTAGTCCTGAGCGTGGCCTACGTCAAGGCTGTCTGCTCTCTCCACTTTTGTTTTTGCTGGCAGCAGACGGCATCAGCCTTATGATTCAGGATGCACAAGGGACTCTCAAAGGCATTGAAGTTGCGGTAAACTTTTGGGTCACCCACCTCCTTTTCGTGGATGACATTCTCCTATTCAGTGATGGAAGTCTAGAGGACTGCAGGACGCTCAAGAAAATTTTGGACCTTTTCCTGAAGGCTACAGGTCTATGCATTAACGAGAGAAAATCCACTCTCACATGTGCAGGTATGCCCAAAGAGCTTGTGCGCAGAGTGGAGCTGGTTCTAAATTTCGAAGTCAAATCGCTGGAGGATGCCTTTAAATACCTGGGGTTCATTCTGAAACCCAACAATTACAAGATCAGAGATTGGAAATGGATACTTTTAAAAATTGAATCCAAACTGAAGCACTGGAGTTTCAAGTGGTTGTCCGAGGTAGGAAGGCTAGTGTTAATCAAATATGTTCTGATGGCAATCCCAGTCTATTGGGCTAGTTTGACTTGGGTTCCCAAAGGAATCTTATCCTCAATTGACAAATTATGCAACAGGTTCCTGTGGGCGGGGTCCAAGACGGAGAAAGTTACCCCATGGATTTCTTGGGATAAAGTGGCTCGTCCTAAAGAGTGGGGAGATTGGGGTATAAAAAATCTTGATTGCTTCTCCAAATCTCTAGCAACAAATCTCAGCTGGAGGCTCATTTCTTCTGAGAACCTGTGGACTTCTGTTTCTAAAAGAAAATATATTGACCCACTATCAACACTAGATTGGATCAGATTGCTGCAAAAGACTTGCAAAAACTCCTCGGTGGTTTGGAAAGTTGTGGTCGCCTCTGTCAAAATTATAGAGAAGGGTTTGGCTTGGAGTGTGGGGGATGGAACTCAGATCAAGCTAGGTAGAGATCCATGGATAGGCTGTACTAAGATTTTCTCCCTTTCTCAGGGTTTGGTTTCGGCTTTAAAAGACAGGGGGCTATACACTCTAAATCAGGTAGCTGATCCTCGGGCTTCATCCATTTGGAGTCAAGGATGGATTCAGGGAAGAGATTTACATTTGGAGGAAGAATGGCTGGAGGAATGGGATCTGTTCAGAAGGGACCTCCTCAACTCCTCAGTCAGGCTCTCTGACTCCCCGGATGAACTCAGATGGGTCTTTGCCCAGAATGGGTTTTATTCCCCAAAGATGGGCTACAAATGGATGATGTCTCAAAAAGGGTGGGAGAATCCAGATTGGTGGTTTAAACCGCTCTGGAAATTAAAAGGGCCAGCCAAATCGAGATTGTTCTTCTGGTGTGTTCTACTCCAAAAAGTCCCTACGTGGGATTTTCTTCAAAAAAGAGGTCGGATTGGTCCTGGATGGTGCCCTCTCTGTAAAGATAGTGTCGAATCTGCTCAGCACCTATTCCTTTTCTGTTCTTTTAACACTAGCCTTTGGGCCGAAATGTTAAGGCTTCTAAAAATTCCTTTCAGATGGGAAGGGTAGGGGCTTTTGGAAGCTTGGCAGAAGTGGTGGAATGAAGCCACAAACAACAGAGAGAGATCCATTCCTCTGCTCGTTACCTAGGGGACCTGGCTTGCAAGGAATCAAGTTATTTTTAAGGACTCTGTTTTCCCGATAGGTCGTCTTGCCGCAGAAGGAGCTGCAATTTATGAAAGTATCCATGTTCCTCTGGATCCTCCTGCTACTAGAGCTGTTAGCCAAGAATTTATTAGATATTCAATGTCGTGGGCTTATTTTGATGGTGCTTCAGATATTAATGGTCGTTGTGGGGTTGGTTTGATTATTCATTTATCATAGGATAAGGTTGTTAAAGCTTCTGTCGGTCTTGGACAGGGCTCCAATAACTTTGCAGAATTGAAAGCCCTTCACTCACTACTCTGTTGGCTTATCCTTAGGAATGTGAGAGAAGTCCAGATCTTTGGGGATTCAGTGAACGTTGTGAAATGGTTTAACGGGACTTATCAATGTAGGAACTTCATCTTGCTCCCTCTGCTTAAAGAAGTCTTACGCCTAAAATGTCATTTCTCGGAGATCACTCTCTGCCATATCTATAGGGAAAGAAATTATGAAGTTGATCGTCTTTCAAAAGAGGATGTTGAACAAGATTTGGGGTCTTGGACTGTTTTGGAGGAATAAAATGGGTTGGTTCGTTCGCTCGAACAACCCATTTTTGCCTAAGTTTTGATTTTCCAGAGTTTTTTTATGTTCATGTACATAGTTTTTCTTTTTCCTTTTGTTTATATTTATTTCATGCAGCTCTCTCCAGGGTTCGTGGGTTGTTTCCTTCAAATCAGGAGGCCCGGGTCGCGGAGTGCCCTCAATGTTTTGTATAAATGATCTGCATAGGGAACGTTGTATGTTGTTCTTCTTCTGGTCTCTCACCCTCAACTTATAATCTGATTCTCTATGCGTGAATCAGTTCCCGGGAGTTTGGACTCTCAGGTGGAGGCGCTTTGTGCCATTTTTTGGTTATAGTGACTGGTGCACATACGCTCTTTTGGGCTGTATTGACTATCAGTCGTGACTTCTTTTCACCCATCATGGCGAAAATCAAGTCGGTTTGCAATGCTTTGCATTTACTAGGTAACAATCTATTTTTAATAGAAAGTTCGACTTTTTTCTGTGGAAAAAAAACCATCACTTGACACTCTGGTGTTGGAAATATGAAGCAATTCAATTCCTTGGTTATCTTACAATGAATAAACTTATGGGTACCTCTTGAATCAATCAACACTATTACTTTTATCAATCAGAAGGGTTAGATACCATACAAATTGATCCATCATTGAACCCTTTTGTTTTAGATTTATCAATTGGATAAAAAAAGTGTTGCTTTTTGTATCCTCATAATGTGCTATCATTTCTTCCATAAAAATTTCCCAAGTGACAAATTGTTTACGAGAGCAAAGCCATCGATACCATGCAAACTGATTTGGTTCCAAATATAAAGTTTCAATGCGTACCTTTTGTGTGTTTTTCAAATTTTGGAGATTGAAATATTGCTCCATCTGTAGTATCCATGTTATGGGATCCTTGCCATCAAACTTCCTCATATTGATCTTTGGAACATGGTGGGTCTTCAATCCAATGTTAGTCTACGAAATCATGGTTAACATTTCTTTTGTTCTCATCATGAGTTTCCTTTACTACCCTTTTTCCATTAGTAAACATTTTTTGTAGAAATTTTGTCAAATATGTCTTCAAATCTTCGATGTTGCCTTTAAGTTTTTCTTCTATACCATCCATCTTAGCTTCCACGCCTTTCTTTAAACCATCCATCTTAGCTTCTGTTACTTTTTGTGAAAGTGAATTTTGTTGCACTTGGTCCCGTGATTTTGATATATCATGTTGCATTTCTTCGTCTTCTTCATGAGTCATTCTAGAGATTTCAGGTTACTTACTAGGTGTTTCCATTTTCTTTCTTTGGGAAATAAATTAATGATAATTATGCTTCACTATGACCTTTGAATTCCTTTAAACTAATTTTTCAAACCAAACTTATGCAAAAGTTTAAAAAAACTACACACCTTTTTTCACTTTGGAGGAGCTCGATATCGAATCTATTATACCTCTGTAATCTTAGATCTCCAAGGTATGAAATTGTGTCCCGGGGTATCCATATGAGTCCTCTTTCCAACCCCGCAATTTTGATCAATATTGGATTCTCCAAGGAAGAGTTATGCCAAATCTCCCACGATGACTTGATTATAGATTGGTTCAGTAGAGCGAACTTGTACGAAATGCCACGTGTAATTGTTTCAAACTTAGGACCTGAAACCGATATACAAAAATCTTCAACCCTTCCTCTTTCTGTAAATTTTTATGAAATTTCAATATGATGCTCAGAGAGAAAGTTATGACGATTTTTTCCAGGTCACTTGCTTGAGATATAATTTGGGAGCTTGTAAAAACCAGAACTTCCTTGGATCCTATATCCGAAAATATAGCGCAAAAGGATCTAAAATTCGGACCCGAGGTTCATAGAGATTTCGGCTCAAATGGGTTTTAATTTCATATTTTGAAACGTCGTAAAAAAAAAAAAAAAAAAAAAAATAAATAAATAAATAAAAAAAAATAAATTATAGTGAAAATTCCATGATGACCTGTTTGGAGAAGTGAAACCCTAGAATCCAAAGCTCTTATACCAAATGTTATGTAACCAGCTCACAAAATAGAAGAAAATATAGATCAATGACTTCAAAATCAACCTCTTCATGGGGGAAACCTCCTTTACATTACACAAATGAAAAATTCTTAGATGATACAAATGATAAAGCCTCCCTTCTATATATAGGAGTCTAAGGGGTCACAATATAATCAAAGCCGACATAAAAATAATAATATAAGGGCACAACAATAACAAAAGTGGGCTTCTATGGGGCACAATAATAACAATATGGGGAAAATAGGGGTACAATAATAACAATAAGGGCTACAATGAAAATAGTAATGGGGGAATCACTCGTATTATAGGGACCTAACATGTACCTCCTCCTACAACTCAATAGTATGCTCGAACCCACAGTCTGGTGGTTTGCCTGGAGGGATCTCTCCAAAAACCCCCTGGTGCCTCTCCAATAGGCCTAATATGTCTAGATGCACAGGTCGTGTTGGAGTCCCTGTCTCTAAAATCCTAAGCTCCACCGCCCACTCCATGTCCCCATGTCATAGATATGCCTCTATCCTATGAGCAGAACTGTCTAGGGTGGATAAGAGTGCATCCCTCTCAGCACTACCAACTTCCCATCTAGGCCTATAAACTCCATCTCGAGCTTCTGCTAATCAGTGGTGACCCTCCCCAATGAGTATAGCTACTAGACACCCATCACAACCATGGTGTCTAGAACGTCAACTACAAAGAAGTGATCAGTGATCGAGTAGTTCCCCATTGTCATCGTCAAACTAGGAACATACTTCGTGCATATCATCATCTTGGCTCCTGGCACCAACACCGAGAACGCTCAGATGTATCTGTGTAAATTCCCCTCCTCTACACCATCTAGGCATCAATAAAATTGTGGGTGGCCCCGCTGTCTACAAGGACTGACACTTGTTGCCCCTGCATAGTCCCCCTGATCCAAAGTGTCAAGTACTTTGGGACTCCTCGAAGTGAAGCAAGAACTCCCCCTGTTGAAGAAAATGTTTCTCCCCTATGGGGTGGTGGTGGTAGTGGTGCTCCCCCTGGTGACAGTCCCCCCTCATATCCCTACTCTGCACCCAGATCAAACTCCTCCTCCATTTCATTTCCTAAATACACCTCAATGTAATGGGCCTTTCCCTTGGTACACTTGTGCCTAGGTGCCCAAGGCTCCTGGCATGTAAAACATAGCTTCCTCCTCCTGAGGTCCCTCTTGGTCTCCTCGTCCAACAGGCTATGTCCTCTATCTCTCTAAGGTGGTCTAGTATCTCGGTCCCCCTGCGGAGCAGTGGGTTTAGTGTGGATGAAGGCCCGAGTCTTGGAAACTACATCAATCATATCTCGAAACCTGGAAATAGCATCCATCAATGATGTGGGCTTGTAGACCCTCACCCAACCACGCAATCGCTCAGCAAGCCCCTCCACAAACAACATGATCAACTGAGGCTCTGAAATGTCAGTCACCATCATAGCCAATCTCTGGAACTTTGAAATGTATGCCTCTACGCTGTCAATTTTCCTCAGATGGGCAAACTCCCTAAAGTTTAGCTTCAAGTCCTTCCTCTCGAATCTCTCAATCATCCTTTGGGTGAACTCTGTGTAAGAAGTGATGTGGATATGCCCCAATGTAGTTAGTGCATGGTACAACCACTCCTATGCATCACCCTCCAAGTATAGAGTAGAAAACCGGATAGAATTCGTGTCACATATGGGATTCATGTGAAAGTATGTGTCTAACTTCTGCACCCATGCCCTGGGTGAACTCTTAGCCAACCCATCAAAGTTGGGGAGTGTAACTTTCCCCTCTATATTTTGTACCTCTTGGTTAGATTTTCCCCCCTCTATAATGTGTCTCAACCCCAGTGATACGTCTCTCCTTTAGGTGTATGTACTCCCCAAAGGACATCAACCTCTTAATTTTGGAATCCAACCCCTCATACTCATCAATATTGGATGCAATTTAAGGGACTAAATCTGCAACTGGGTCTGGCTCCCTCTCGGGTTCTGGTTCGTCCACGAAGTGAGGCGTGGTGGGATAGCCTCCTTGTCCATGCAGAGGGGTGTGTGGTGGCTGATAGGTATGGCTACCTCCTCCATCTCTGGAACCACCATCACCCTGGTGCTCTCCCTCTGGTCTCACATTCACCTGCAACTCTATCACCTGCTAGATCATGTCCATCATGAGTTGCCCCTCCCTCAACATCTGTTGGTTGGCTCTCAATAGCTCCTCTAAAAGTTGGTATGGGCCCCTTGTATTGGTTGCTCATTGTCCTCCTGATTTTCCATGTGGCCCCTGAATTTTTCCACCTTCGTTTTAGAAAATGGATCTTGTTCTCCCTCTCTACCTTGACCCCTGCCTCTACCTCTATGTTGATACACTTCTCCCATAAACGTCCCTGTCATCACCTTCTCTCAAACCCACAGCTGGCCAGGAACATACTTTGATACCACTGTAATATTCCTAATGCAAAATTAATAATGATAATCAAGAATATGCAACACAATCAACACAATAAAAATTTGCACAAATTAGATAACCAGAAATATGCCAAAATGGGACAATTTTATTATATACTTTGAGGAGTACAATATGGATTGGAATGAGTGCACCTAGGCTTTCTTAAAGCAAGCTACAAGCCCTGGATGGATGAATATCAGCGTCCCAGATGATACAAGAAACTCCCCAACAAATGTCTGTGTTGGCCCTTGGAGAAGTGCATTGTTGGCAGAGTTGGAACCCGTGTTTGACCCCTCAAATCCACTTAGAAAATTCTGCCAAAATATTTCTGAGATCATTGCCCCAAACCCAGAAAAACCCAGAAATAATTTACCCTAGTTTTGATGCTCCAAATTTGATCCCAGAATGCTTAGCCCCCCCTCACTGCTGGAAAATGTTCCCTGTGACAGTTTTCTGATCCTCAAAAGGATAGGAAATCTCCTCAAATCCTCTCCAATCAAATCCCAAACAACCCCATTTCTTCAATCCTACTCGCCAATCCTCCCCACAATCATCTCTACCAACCCTTGCGTAGTCCTAGGGAAAAATGATGTAGGCCCAGCTACATAATTACATTCTGCTGAGAAAGGCACCTTCTGCTCCTGGAAATTCCCTCCTTCCACCAAGAATTTGTATGAGAAAATAGCTCAGCAACAATATAGCTCTTCCCTCTGACACCACACCTCTCCAAGATCTGTGTGGTTCCTTTTTTGCGTCCCACTAATGCCAGAGATTTGTTCTAACTGCATGGTATCCTCCCAGCCTCCAAAGATGAGTGAAATTTCCTCCCTATGGTGAAACTCAAAGTCCACCAAAGAAAGGTTGTGATTCCTCCCTGGGAAACTCTTGTACTCAAAAGCACTATGCAACTCAGCTAAACAGTTAGAGTAACACTTAAAAGTTAAATGAACAAAAGCCCCAATTGATGTTTCCTTCCTCTTATTTATACTTTTTGATCCCTTTCCTCATGTGTACCCCTCCATCAACAATTTGAGCTCCCTCCTTAGCTATTCGAATTCCTCCATTAAGGGGTACGTATTTTGTGGGAAAATGTCCCCCACATTCCACTAAGGAAAGGATTTCGACCTCCATTTCCTAAGTGTTTCCCCAAATTTTACTTTAGGCCCCAAAAATGACAAAATTGGAAAAATTGTGATCTTCCTTAGCAAAATATTTAGGTAGCGACATTATAGTTTACCATCAATGCACACAAATGCAAGTAAAAAATTTCATTAGTAAGTGCCAACTAATAAAATAAATTGATCAGTTCCAACAAGAAGTATGCTTTACTATTTTTTAAAAGAAAATCAGTTTGTATAAGACTCTGTAAGAGGCAAGGCATCCCTAGCAGGATGTATTGAGAAATAGAAACAACAACTGGAAGAGTTTCTACAGGCATATAAGGATGTGTTTTGGGAGCCTAAAGGGTTACCACCCAAGAGGGAAGTGGAGCACGAGATCCAGCTATTTTTGGACTCCTCATTGCTAAATATTGGGTTATACAAAGTTGGTTATAGAAGCAAGTGAGGTGAAGAAGTAGTTGTAGCAACTACTGGAACAAGGTGTCATTCGAGTGAGTACATCACCATGTGGGTCACCCATCATCATTGTGTCAAAGAAGGATTGGATTTAGCAAATGTGTATTGATTACAGGGCATTGAAAAAAATCACGCTCAAGAACATATACCCCCTGCCTAGGATAGATGATCTGTTGGATCAGTTGCAGCAAGTGAAGTACTTCACCAAGCTAGAATTAAAGTTTGGATATCACTAGGTTTGAGTAAAAGAAGAAGATATTTGGAAAACTACCCTCAAAACTATGCAAGATTTGTATGAGTGATTAGTCGTGACATTCGACCTATGCAATGCGCTAGCTACATTTATGAGGTTAATGAATGATATATCACACCCTTTAATAGATTCATTTGTTATTTTCTATTTATATGATATATTGGTATACAGTGCTACTTGAGCGGAGCACATGTCATGTTTGATGCAAGTGTTGGATACATTAAAGAAGCACCAATTGCTAGCAAATCTCAAGAAGTGTGAGTTTGCACAACAGTGTTTGGTGTATCTCTGGTATGTGATAAGTAGAGGAGAGTTGAAGATAGATCCTACCAAGATGGAGGCCATCATGAAATGGTAGGTGCCTACTAAAGTTTCTGAGGTTAGGAATTTCGTTGGGGAAGCACAGTACTTGAGGAAGTCCATAACCTTGTTTTTAGCGGTAGTAGTGCCACTCCACGCAATAACAACAAGTGGTGAGAGTTTCCAATGGGGAAAGGGACAATGAAGGGCCTTTGAAGAGCTAAGAAGAAGATTAGTCAAGCACCAATTTTGGAATTGCCGAACCTGCAACAACCCTTCAAAGTGGAGATAGATGTGAGTGGGTATCCTATGGGAGCAGTCTTGATGAAGGAAGGAAGGTTTGTATGCTACCATTCTGAATTTTTTCATGGGGTAGCTTTTAACTACCCTATCTACAAAAAATAGGTCTATGCCCTAATACAAGTTGTGAAGAAGTGGAAACATTATCTTACGGAAAAGGAGACAGTGATCCAAAGGGAACACCAACCACTACAATACCTATATGCCAAAATTAAACTACAACATACCAAGCATTGCTAGTGGATGGGGTTTCTACAACAATTTTATTAGCAATTAAGTACAAGAAGGGAAGCACAAAAAAGTTAGTTAGCATGCTTTCAAATCCACCCACATCAAAGATCACAACTTTGAAAACTCTGATTCATATGGAGCCACCCATGATGCATACATAGAGGCAAATTCAAAGGATAAGGAATTCAAGTAGGTGTTTCAGCAGTTGCAGAGTCAGATTCATGTGCAAAATGGCGACAATGTCATTGACTACCATCTCCGGGATGGATTAATCTATAGGATGGATAAGTTATGTGTTCCTAAAGGTGAGTGATGACAGTTGATTAGAGAGGCTCACGCCTCCAAGGTTGTAAGGCACTTTGGTGTAGGGAAGACAGTGGTCAAGCTGCAGCATTATGTGTATTAGCCCATGATGAAAGAACATGTAGCTAGGGTGATAATAGGATGCATGCTTTGTTGTACCAGCAAGCTTAGTAACATGAAACAAGGTCTATATCATCCCTTCCTTGTACCCACTCGTCCTTGGGAAGGCATTTCCATGGACTTTGTGGGAGGTTTACCAACAACTAGAAAGGGACATGATTACCTATTCGTGGTAGTTGACAGGTTCAACAAGATGTGTGTATTGATGCCCTGTAAAAAGACCATCAATGGGAAAGAAACAACAAATTTGTTCTTTGGATAGGTCTGGGTGCACTTTGGGATACCAAGGAGCATTTTTTAGGCAAGGACATGAGATTTCTTAGTGCATTTTGGACTACAAATGTGGGAGAAGATGGGCACCAAATTGAATAGGTCTACAATATTTGATCCACAAATAGATGTGAAAATAGAAGTATTCAGCAGGGCTTTGGTGCAGCTTTTGAGGGATTATAATCAGAAGCATCCAAACACTGGTATGAAAATAGAATTTGGTGCATCTTTTGGGGGGTTATAATCAAAAGCATCTAAAAACTTGGGATGAAAATTTGGTTTATATAAAAAATTCTTATAATAGAGAAGTCTACACTTCTATTGGTAAGTCCCCATTTGAAACTTGTTTTCGATATTTTTCGTCTTCACCTTTGGATATTGCATGAGTAGCGAGGAGTAGGAGAGGATCTTACAAGGGACACCTTGAGGGGTGAAAATTTTGTAGAGAATATTAGGTGAATCCATATGCAAGTACAAGAAACATTGTAGAAGCCATAGGAAAAATATAATGTCAGGCATGATCATCACAAAATAGAAAAATCATTCAAGCTGGGAGACAGAGTACAACTACAATTGAAAAAGGAAAGGCTACAAGGTCTTGGTAAGAAAATCGAGGCTTTGAAGTATGGTTCCTTCGATGTATTGGAAAAGGTGGGTGATAATGCCTACCGGCTCAGTTTACTACCATACATGCATATTTACTTATTTCTGAATGTCGAGAATCTGAAACTCTATGAGCCTTCCATGCTAGATCAAGAAGAGGAACATGTCCTACCTTTATGGAGGATTTGGCACCATATGCTCAGGCAAAGTTGACAAAAGATATAGTTTTGCAGAAGAGGTCCAGAATTATGAGATAGAGGCAACATGACCTTTGGAAGATTGGGTTGAAAGAAAAAATTCCAAGCAAAGCTAAATGGTAACCCTGAGCGAAGGTAGAGAAAAAATTTCCTCATCTCATTTAGTAGAAGATTTTGGGGAACAAAATGCTCCCAAAATCGGGAGGTGTGATCTGAATTGGATCATTGTATTGTTTTTCATCCATATCGATACTTTCAGAGTGGAAAAGGCGGAGGAATTAGCTAATAGGACCATTTTTAATGGCGGGATCCAGTTTAGTAAATTGGGGTTTGAAACTTTCTGGGAGAATTTTGAGGCATCAAATGTTGTTTTTTGGGGGTTAAACTTTGTCATTACAACATGCATATTTTTTCATATTCTACACATATAGACCTTTCCAACAATGCAAGAATTGAGTCAATCAGAAAATTTCAGTCCTAGATTTGTATGAAAGGCATATCGAACCATTTTCCTATCTTTCTACTGGATTTTAATGCTTCCCCCATCAAGTTTCCCTTCAAGTTCAACCACTCCTAGATTAAAGAGGACTTCTCCATCTCTTTAGTTAATTCATATTGTAAGAAGATGTTGGTTGGGCCCTCAATGTCTACTATGGAATCTTGGGCCTACAAAATGAAGGGACTAGAAAAACAAGTCAAAATTTGGGCAAAGAATGAAAAACTTGAGCAAGTGCACGAGTTGAGCTCTATTGAATTAGAGTACGAGTTTGCCTTAAAATCCTATATATCCTCGATTTTCCCTAATGATGTCAAAAATTACTTCTATCATTTGGAAGAGAGGAAATCCCAATTACTTAAAGTTGTTGAGAAGGAATGACGATTGAAAAGTAGAACTATCTGGGTTAAGGAAGGAGAAGGAAACACCAAATTCTTCCATAAATTTGCAATTTTAGGAGAGTTACAAACTCTATTTAGGACATAAAGGCTACTAATGGAAATTATTGTAGCTCACAAGTGGATTTGGAGAGGGTTGCAAAGGAGCACTTTACTAGCGTTTTCAAATATTCAAGTACAAATCTGATTTTAGCTTAGTTTCACATGTTAAATTTGGCAACTCACAGATGAATATCTCCTAGAAGAAAACATATCTTTCAATTTTGTTTGAACCACCTTCAATAAAGTTTCATTTCTAACAATTCTAATATGAATTTCCAAAAATAATAAGTCACATTTCAATTTGGAAGTGACTTTCCAAAAATAAAAACTCATGTCTAAATGATTAAGGATGATCTCGACATATGGAATCCACTTTAAAATCAAATCAATCATAAATATACAAGACAAGAATTAATATTTTTATCCTTACTAGCATTATTATTAGGATGATACTATTATTTATAAAATAATCTAAATTCATTCAACTTTAATGGATTAATAAAAACAAATTCTCTCATGGGATAAGTAAATTAAATTGAGAATCTGTTACTTGAAAAATCGAACCTCTCTGTTGGAATAAAATAGTAACTCCACACTTAGAGAATGTAACTCTCCTTCACTAATTCAATGTATCGTAAAAGTGTAACTCTTTCTCATTCAATGCACTTGTAACTCCCTCATTCAATTCAGTTTGTAACTCTCACCAAATATTTGCCCATGTCTAAATGTAACTCTCTATCTCCTAATTTGAATTATAACTCCTCAAGACAAATTTGCATCTCTCTCTATTATTGGGATGAGTTACACTTCTCCTCAAATGATTCCTCCCTCATGGAATTTGATTCTCCTATTATTGGCTTAAGGCATGTATTCATTTTGTAAATCTACTTTATCATATATTTAAGTAAGAACAAGTGAAAATTGAGAGTAGCATGTTTATTGTGAAGGAGAGAAAGTGTTGAGTGTGTGCAAGAGAAGTGTGAGAACTAGTGAAGAACGAGAGCAAGGGAAGAGCTAGAGCAAGTGTGAAGGACATGATCTGATCAAGAGAAGGAGAAGATATTCAAGCAAAGAGAAAGTGCATTTCAGCTACAAGTTGATCAAAGATTGGTGACTTTATTCATTCACATTCTCTCTCTCTCTCATTGTATTATGTTGAACAATTGAAAAAATATAATAGAAGAAGAATCATTTGGGTTTTCCCCCTTGAGGGGTTTTGCCCTAGTTATTGGACCAAAATATCAATGTATCATATTTGTGCTTGGTTGTTTTCATATGAACCTTTAAGTTTATGTTCTATTTACAATCGTTGATTTGAAAAGTTTTGAAGAAGAAATATGCATGCTAAGTAATTTTAACAACATAGAACATTCAGTTTTCTGCAAAGTACATTTAATTCCATTCATTTTTCTGCAAAGTACATTCATTTTTCTACAAATTACATTCAACTTTCCACAAAGTACATTAAGTTCCATTCAATTTCTGCAAAATACATTCAGTTTTCTGCATAGAACTTTCAAGTTTCTACAAAGATTTTTTAAATTTCTGCATAGAACTTTCAGATTTGAACATCCACATTATACAACACTTTCCTCGCTTCTTCTTGGAGGAAGACTTAGCCAATGTGGGTAGCCCTGTCTCTTGGGATGAAATTAAATTGGTCTTAAAATATTTTTCTAAGGATAAAAGTCTTGGTCCTGATGGGTGAATCATCGAGTCATTCCTTGCTTTCTTTGATTTGATGGAGAACAACATTCTTCACGTAGTGGAGGAGGCCAAAACATAACGGCTGATGTCTGGGGTTGTAAACGCCACCTTTATTGTTTTGATCCCAAATGCTCTAAGCCCCCTACTTTCAATGATTTCAAACTGATTTGTTTATGTACTATGATCTACAAAGTTATTGCTAATATTATCTCAAACAAATTAAAAACTAATCTCGCTGAAATGTTATTGCTGAAAAAATTTGGTTCTCCCTGGACACCAGAGACATTATGCTATAAGTGTCGCTCAAGTATCCCTCCATATCATCAACAACTAAAAACAATTGTGTTATGATACTAAAAATGGATTTACCTAAAGCATATGGCAAAGTAAATTGAGACTTCCTCAAGCTCTTACTTCTTTGTATTGGTCTTGACTTGAGGGTCACTAACTGTATCATGGGTTGTGTAAAATCTACAAATTTTTCGAGTGCTTGTAAATAGCTCTTTCACTGATTTATTCACCTATTCCAGAGGCTTGAGACAAGGGTGCCCCTTATCTCCTTTAGTATTCGTTCTTGTCATATAAGGTCTAAGCAAAATGATCATTAAAGCAAAAAAATGTCTAATAAAAGGGGTCAAGATGACCAAGTCAATGTTTATTACTCATCTATTTCTTGTGGATGATGCACTACTATTTGGAGAAGGTACCATTGTTGAATGGGAATTTACTCACAGAATATTCACTTCCTTTTACCATGCATCTGGGATAGAGATCAGTGACCAAAAATCCTCTTTCCTCTAAAAGAGAACTTCAAATGTGACCATAACCTCCATCACTTTTATCTTGCCTTTTAAGGTGGAATCTCTCAAAAATGGATTTACATATTTGGGTTATCACTTGAAACCAAATTGTTACCACTTGGAAGATTGGTCCTGGCTAATTAAGAAGAAAGAAAGAAGAATTGATAATTGGTTTCATAGGTGGATATCTTTAAGAGGTAGAATGATTCTAGTAAAGTTTGTGTTGGAGAGTATTCTAGTGAAATGGCTAACTCTCTCTAAGTTCCTGAAATTTACTGCTAGGAAGATTCGTCAATGCATGTTTAATTTCTTCTAGCATGGCAAAAAGGAAAGCACGGGTTTTCATTTGGTAAAATGGAAACTTTTATCTTAACCTAAGAGCCTTGGGGGTTGGGGTTTAAAAAAACTAAAATGGTTTGGCTTAGCCCTCTCTATGAAGAGCCTTTGGAAATTTATGTATGGTTGGGGTTTCTAGAATCACATTATCAAGGAAAAATACTTAAAAAAACAAGTTTGTCACTCATTGGTTGAGATCTTATAATAAGCATATTAATACCTATGGATCTACTACCTATAAGGGCATTTTGGAAGCTTTCAATGGCTCTCCATCTAGCTTGACTGGAAGGTTGATAAGGGAAATCAAATCATCCTTGGGAAGAATCCATTCATAGGAGGTGTTGCTTTTTATAAACCATCTTCGGAGCTAATCTCTACCTTAAATACTCGTGGATTACATAGATTGTCACGTTATGAGATCTTGTCCACAAGCTTTTCTCTCTAGTAGTTGGAAAAACTTAGATGATATGGGTTTACAAGAGGCCCTGGCTCTTGAATGAGACTTTTATGTAAAAGATTTGTATTCTAATGGGATTTTCCTAGATAACGAATAGGACTTTGTTTGGCACTGGAACACCTCTGGACAAGTTTTGCTAGGCTAGCCTATGAATCTCTCTCTTCTTCCTCTCAAGAACACAAAAATACTTGGTGGCATAGGAAGATATGGAAATGGTCTTTGCCCAAAAACTTTAGTGCTTTGTCTAGCTCTCTTTGGAAAATCGTATACTTACATGGGACAATATTCAGTGAAGGGGATTCATTAGCTCAAATGTTTGGTGTCTTTGTATGATTGGGCCTAAATTTCTAGAACACCTCTTTATACATTTACCAAGGCTTTACGAAAAGACGTTTTATCTGTTCTCAGACATCAAGACAATAGTCCTACCTCTACATTTGAATCATGTCTACGCAGGTGGGACCTCAGTATGGGAAAATGCCTAACCTTGTCAGTTTCTCTTGCATTGGGTATCTAGAAGGTTAGGCGCAAATTCATATTTGAATATTTGACCATAAAATCTACTCAAATTCTTCCTCAGTTTATTCATTTTTTCAAGGAATACATGAGACCTACAAATACTAAGAATGTCAGAAAATTCAGTTATCCTATGTTATCACAGTTCAACGTCATTGGTTTCATTGATGGTGCATCACAAACAAACCATTGTGGTGGGGGTGCATTTATCATGCTCCATGGTTCTTTTCTTTATGTATTTGGCTAAACATTGGATATAGAACAAATACAAAGCTGAGATCATTGCTTGTTGGGCACTTCTATACATCATGCCTTTCAATAGTTTTGTTTATTTACAAATTTGTGGGGACTCAAATGCATTATTGATTAGATAGCAAGCTCCACAAACTTACAAGTATTAAATTTGTTTTATTAAAAAGAAAAGATAACATCGAAAAAAAAAAGTTTCAATACCTCTTTTCAACGTATTCACGAGGAATGGAACACTCAGGCATACATCTTATCAAAAAGGCTCTTTCACTAGAATATATATATATATATGTGATGATGATGATGATGATGATGGTTAACATCCACTGAGACCAAATTGGTCTATCGGACCTACAATTTTCTTA
>APFE030610450.1:89274-115175 GCA_000404065.3 Pinus taeda
ATATATATATATATATATATAAAAGAATAGAATATGTATATATATATGGAAGTGTGGAGTCCTTCGATTAAATATATGCATATAACATAGTTTCACATGAAGGTGATATTTATAATTGTTGAATTAGAGTTTTAGGCAAAATTAATTGATAATTGTAGAATCAGAGTTTTAGGCCAAATTAATAAATAAAATTCTTATTTTAAATTTTTTATTTACAATTTCATTTACATTTACATTTTTTTAATGATTAGATCTATAAAAAAATTACATTTTTTTATTAAGAGAAAAAATTTAACATCTTCGAAAATTCCTATATTCTTCTTGCAATCTAACCATTTGTAATCAAATATTAAAAAATAATTGAAGTTTTATAAAATATTCAAATCATAATATCTAGCATTTTTCAAAAATTTCTAATTCCTATATTCTTCTTGCAATCTAACCATTTGTAATCAAATATTAAAAAAATAATTGAAGTTTTATAAAATATTCAAATCATGATATTTAGCATTTTCAAATATTCCTAATTCCTATATTGTTCTTCCAATCTTGAGGGAATTGCTCGGATGGTTAAAAATGACAAGACTCTGAGCAAAAAAATTTCAAAATTTTTTGTAGAGGTGCGCAGCTGCCGAGTGGAGGTGTGTTGTTGAAAACATCCAACCAGAGACCTCTGCGGAGAATCGATATCCTATAATCAAACTATAGGTGCGTATTTCTTTAACAGGGAAGATATTAGAACCGATGCATGTCGCCCAAACTATTTTCATGCCACGTTCCCGCACGCTGGCTTCCGAACCTGGAACAACCCCCATGCATGCATGACCTTCCTATCGTGTTTCTCTTCCTATTCAATCGCTGACACCTGGCTTACTTTGAGGAAGGACTCTGCATGCTTGTTGCTCCTGTGACACGTTCACTCCACCCTTCAATCTGCTAATACTTTGTCTGAAACTATTAAGCCATCACCGACTTAAGAGGGAAGATTTTATGGTAAATCTCTTTTCTTCCTCCCTGCGCGGTTCTTTTGCGCAGTGGCGAGTCCTCTTCCTCTCGCCCATTTCTGTTTCTGGAAGGAGATTTCTACCCCGGTTTCTCTGTTATCTTGGACCTTTCTCTCGGCATTCATTAGCTTCGGTTTTGGTTGTCTGGTCGTGGTATGTTGACGATTCTTTTCAGTGCCCTGCTCTCAGCATGCTTGCGGCTCCAGGTTAGTACTTTTACGTTCCCCTGATTTTCATAAAGAATTCTGTCTAAACAGAATTTTAGCATTTATAAAATGGTTTTAATTTTTGGCTCTGATATCAGTCTGAAGTCGAAATTCTAATTTCCGTTATAAAAGACTGAATTTGTCCTAGAAGGTCTATTTGTTCATTCTCTGGTATTCTTATTGAACTCTCATGTCGGGGCCTGTAAATCCGGACTGGTCGTGGGTATCTGTTTTCAAGCTAAAAAATTATTTTGTCATAACCAAACCTTGCTCAGATATACGTTTTAAGTTAGGCCCCTAGCGATGTGTTTGTGAAGTTTTTGTTGCTGTATAGTATGTCATGAGATTTCATCCTGAACAATCTCTGTGTCTCTGATGCAAGAGATGATTTGTCATCCGGTTTTTTGTTTGGGAGGATCATGCCAACCTTGAGGTGATGCTCCCTTCTTCTCCTTAAACAATCCCATGTAGAAGAGACCTCTGGAGGACTTTCAGTAGTCCTAGCCTAGTTTCTGGCATTCTTTCGACACTGCTGGCCCCCGGGTTTTTCCGGGTCGGATCCTTTTTCTGGGTACCGGAAATCAGTTGGGGTACCGGATTTTTCCCCTGATCACATCTCTACTTTTCAGGAAAGTCTCGGGCAGAGTTTTTTAGATTCAAATCTTATGATATCCAGGGACAATTAATATTATAAGGGATGAGGTCAGATATTCGGGGACAAGAGAAGTCGTCGTTTTTCAATAAGTCCTCCCTATCTGCCATATCCTATCTCATGGTAACGTCACTCTCATTCAAAATCGGAAGACAGCTGGCCTTTTGATTATTGTTCTCCTTTTGGAAAGGGTGCCCCTTTATTCTCGAGGCTTCCTCTTGTCAGTGCTTTTGTCAAAAAAGCCTCGATCTTGCTCCTTTGAACCCTTTTTCTTTGGGTATTATATTCAAAGAGAATCAGTCCACTCATTCTACGGTTTAATTGCCTAATCCAACATATCTTCTTTGGGATCTATTAGTACTCCTGAGTTAAGACAGTAGGTGGACTTTTTTAAAATGGACTTTGCCTCTGACACATCAGCAATGGAGGCCATGGTCCATGCAACCATTTAGGCAGAATCCTACCAGGCTGCCACCATGCTGTCAAATGAATGGCAATCCACGCTGGATGATATGTTTGTCCGTCTCTCAGGCCCCTATGATGACATGGATGGAAATGGTCAGGCAAAGGCAAGACCTATCCGCGAACGCAGCGAAACCGATGTCTATCAAAAGGAAAAGGTTCATGGCGAGTCTATGATCTATTCTAAAAAGAATTTGAACCCTGTCAAAACTATTCCCCCACCCGCAACGATCAAGCTTGAAAGTGTTTACCTGTCGAATCGCATAGAAAGCCTCCAAGATTATGCTCTGGTTGGTCGATGGCACTTTCCAAAGATGGATGATGCCAAGATGAGAAACTGGCTCGAACGTCAATGGAAACCTCTGATCAGCGACACTCCTATTGTAGCCAGACTGTTGAAAGAATGGTATTGCTTTCATTCCCTGAGTACTAGCGACCTGGAAGCCATTCAGAATCGGCCATGGGTTTATGGAAGGAGTTTTCTTGCGTTACATAAGTGGTATATTGGTTATAACCCGTTGAAGAACACTCCTACCAATAACTTGATATGGGTCAAGCTACCCAGGCTTCCCCTGGAGTTGTGGTCAAAAGAAACCTTAACAGAGATAGGAAATGCCATAGGAAGATGTGTATATGTTGATCCTAGATGTCTAAGGGAAAAAGACAAACGTGTGCCCTGGATCCTCATAGAAAAAGCTTACAAAGGAGGGTTCCCTGACCACATTGACATATTCTGGAGGGAGCAAAAAATAAATCAGAGGTTGGACTTTTGGGGAGTACCCTTCAGATGCTCAGCATGCCACCGGACGGGACACCTTATCAAGAATTGCCCTCGTCGACCTGTCCTAAAAAACCGAAAGCATCGTGGTTTCCCCCAATTTGCAGCAAATACTTATAGGACGAAGTCCACATCCCCGGGAATAGAGAAGTTAACTCCTTCAAAAACCCTGTCTCCATCAGAGTCTGGTGATCAGCTAAGGGTTAGTAATATTGAAGTTTCACAACAAACTCCACCTTCTCTCAAGATTCCAAATCCTTTGGATATTATCTCTCCTTCAATGCCTCCTCTAGAGCCAACCTCTGATCATGAAATTCCCCTAACTCCTCCGGTCCCTCAGTCCTTTAAAGATTCTAACAGGGAGGTCCATATTACTTTCATCCCATCCTCCTCTTCGTCTCCAAAAAAGAAAAGGACTCCATCTGGAAAAGGAAAAGAATCTATGATTACGGCTACCCCTATAAACACCCCAATCTTCTCCCCCACAAATTCAATTGGCAGCGACTTGGACTACCTTCTAAACAAGAAATCGATGGAACTTAGACCCCTCACTATTCATAAGCCGGGGAAACAATTCTCTCCTCAAATAAGCCCAAATTCTGCAAAGAACATTACGGTGAGAAGAAAAAACAACGGGGGCAATAGACACTTCAGGGGGAGGGTCGATGGAGCAGGCAGAAGAGTTTGTAATATTTCTCTTATAGATGTCCCTATCATTGATATGACTGGAGAAAGGCCTCTTAGAGCAAGCATGGCCAAAAACAATCCCCAATGACATTCATCATATCCATGAATGTAAGAGGTCTGGGGGCAGACCAAAATTTTTTGGCCCTAAAGAATCTTTTCCATTCAGTGAGACCTAAAATCATATTAATCCAAGAGACCATGCATAACACTCTTGTATCAATTTCCTATTTCAGGAAAATGTTTCCCTCCTGGCATATAACAGTGTCATAAGCAAATGGCCTTTCTGGAGGCCTAGCGGTTTTATGGGACCCTGATTGGATCAAAGCAAAGGCATATCGATGTTTGGCGGGCATTTTCATATCGGCACAAACCAGGGGGAATGACTGTCTGATCAACATATTGAATATATACGCTCCTTGCAAAAACAGATTGCCATTCTGGGAGAAATTATTTGTTTCAGAAATTTTTGACATTGAATCTTTGATGATTGCAGGAGATCTAAATGTTACTTTAAACTTGGATGAAACATGGGGCATCAGCGAGAAAAAGGATCCCCTTGCAGACTGCATCAAATATGAGCTACTAAGCAGGAATTTTGTTGATATAAACCCTCCCAAAATGCTTCCGACTTGGGAAAATGGAAGGATCGAAGAGGTTTATATAGCCAAAAGACTCGATAGATTTATTCTTCATGCTAGCATAATTGATAGAATAGGCATGCCTTTCTAAACAATTGGGAATGTGTTCATATCAGATCATAGACCGATACTTCTAGGTTGGAGAGAAAAGGTTTTAGAAAAGGCTATTCTTTCAAATTTAACAGGACATGTTTGGAAGAACCAGAGTTTAATGATGTTATAATAAGAACCTGGAAAGCGCTGTCATCAACAGAGAATATGCCTCCTTTTTTGACCTTCAGGGACAAGCTGGACTCCATTAGAAAGGTGGTTAAGAAATGGCAATTCAAGAAAAGACAAATGAATAGAACAGCCCTCCGGGAAATTCAAAGGGAATTGGACAACGTCTCTAGAACCCTCGCTGCTCATCTACTCACTTTCAAAATGAGATGCCGCATAAAGGAGCTTCAAAAGAAAAAATTAAAAATCTTAGAACAGGAGGAAGCATTTTGGAGATTGAAGAGTAGGGCGATCTGGCTTAAGGAGGGGGACAAGAACACAAAATTTTTCCACAAGTTTGCGAGCTCCAGACGTGAAAAAAATTCTATATGGAAAATAAGTGATGGAAAAGGAGGTTTCCTATACTCTCAACAGGACATCTCAAACGAGGCCGTAAGATATTTTGAAAATCAATATAAGAGAACTGAGGATTGCAGGATTCGGGACATTTTATGGGGCATTGATTTATTTCCACAAATGTTTGATGATGAACTAAATGTTCGCCTTTTCCAGCCAATAACCGAGGAAGCGCTGTTAGAAACAATGAAATCTTTTAAAAGGGATAAGTGTCCAGGCCCAAATCGATGGACGATAGAATTCTTCATCCACTTTTTTGATCTTATCAAATCTGGTTTGCTAAGGATGGTAGAAGGATCCAGAATATCAAGTAGTATCCATCAGATAACTTCCTCCACTCATATAGCACTCATTCCAAAAAAAGGGGAAGCAGAATCCTTCCAAGACTTTAGATTGATTTCCCTTTGTAACATTTCTTTCAAAATCATTTCGAAAATTATTGCAGAAAGAATCAAAGAAACTCTTTCAAGGTTCTTAACAAAGGATCAACACGATTTTTTAAAGGGAAGAAATACACTAGACGCAGCTGCAAACACACAAGAAACTCTGTTTGCCATGCATACAAAAAAAAGTGATGCTGTTATTTTCAAGATCGACCTCCGCAAGGCATACGATTGCCTTGATTGGGGTTTCATCAAGTGTTTACTTGCAAAAATTGGATTAAGGGCCAACATGATAAATTGGGTCATGGCATGTGTTGAGAAGGTGAACTACGCTATCATTGTTAATGGGATTCCATCTTCTTATTTTCTAGCTGCCAGAGGTCTTCGCCAATGTTGCCCCCTCTCACCCCTTTTATTCATCTTGGCAATGAATTCGTTAAGTCTCCACATCAATAAGGCAGTGAAGGAAAACAGGGGTCACCCATTGAAAACCTGCAGGAACAATTCCATCTCGCATAACTTATTTGTAAATGATATTCTTATGTTTGGAATGCTATGCAGACTCACCTGGTTATGTTTTTATGACATCCTAAAAAAAATTCAAAAAGCCACAGGATTGCAAATAAACAAATCAAAGTCAGTGATCTACCATAATGATGTCAATCTGGAAACAGTGGAATGGTTATCCTCTCTATTTGGAATAGAGGCGCAATCCATTAAGCATGGAATAAAATACTTGGGTTTCCAGCGAAAAGCAAAGGGATATTCAAAAATGGACTGGCAGTGGATTCTAGATAGATACTATAAAAAGATATCAGTTTGGGAATACAAATGCCTATCATTGGCAGGAAGAGTGACCTTCGCTCAATCGGTTTTAATTCAACTCGCAGTACACTGAGCTCATTTATTTTTTCTACCTGCAAGTATCATTCAAAAAATGAATAAGCTAACTGCGAATTTTATATGGGGCGGCCAATTAGAAAAAAGGAAATTTCATCTCTCCAAATTATCTGATATCTCTCTGCCGAAGACCCTGGGTGGATGGGACCTGCTGGATTTGCAGACTTTCGAAAAGGCACTTATATGTAAGTCATTGTGGAGAGGGATTTATGGAGAGGGTCCATGGAGTAACACAATTCAAAAGAAATACATGGGCAATAAGGATATCTCACACTGGTTCAAGTTGGAAAGGATTGGTTCCACATATGGGTCAGCAATATGGTTGAGTTTCCGCAAGATAGAAGGTTATTTCCTGAAGAACTTAACATGGTGTTTCTAATCCGGCAGCAAAATCCTTATCGAAATAAACCAGTTTCTGAGCGGTATGGAGGAAATCATTGTGCCTGAATCATTAATAAAAAAATTTCCATAGAAAAGGTTTTTTCTATTGGGACAAATTGATTTCTGATTGGCAAGGATCGATCCCTCTATGAAAAGAGGCAGAAAATATGGAGATGCTGAACTCTATAGCCCGAAAATGGGAGAACATCAAGACATGCCTGAGAAACTGTGGCATATATCACTCTTCGAGATCTGATTATCTTATTTGGAAGGATTCAAAAGGTATTAACCTAGTTCGTGTTAAGGATATTTACCAAAATATGATTGGTCTAAAGGGTGCTCTTCCCAGTCCTATATTCCCAATTGTCTTTTGGAAATCTGGATGTCCTTCCAAAATGGTTTATTTTTCATGGTTGACTTTCCACAACAAAAATTTATCATGGGAAAACTTGAAAAAGAGAGGATGTCATGGACCAAGTATCTGTTTAATCTGTAAATCAGCTGAAGAAAGCAACTGTCACATGTTTTTAAATTGCCAAAGAACTCCGCAATTATGGCAATCTCTGGAAAATATTTATGGAATCCCACACATTTCACATGCTTCCACAAAAGAAGCGTTTCTTTGGTGGAGTGGGCAGAAGGAATCTTGGAGGCCGATAGTTATTATCACTCTCTGGAGCATTTGGAGACGGAGAAACAATGTTATATTCAATTGCAGGAAAGAGCCTTTCCTGGAAATTTTAAATAATATTGTATCCCTCTGACTCTTTACCAGAAAAGAGTCACAAGCAAAAAAAGGAGGATCATAAAGAACATGCATAGGCTCACACAATGCTTCCAAGAGCATATTTCGACGTAGCCGCGCAGAATGGTTCCTATGGTTGTGGAGTGCACATCATAGTGAATGAAAATATACAATATCTCATCCATTGGAATGGGGGAATGGGCTCCAACAGCAAAGCTGAGGCGATGGTCTTGCTGGCCTTCTAAATTTTTGTTTTTTTCTCAACATTTAGGCAGTCTCAATTTTCAGTGATTCCAAAGTAATGGTGAATTATGTTTCAGGGAAAAATAATATCTACAAGCCTCACCTTGTGCGCTGGATGGACAGGATCAGGTTTTTCTGGAGAAAGATAGAAGGATGCACTATTCACCATATCAACAGGGCTCGGAAACAGCAAGCATAATTTTTGTCAAAGGAGGGTCTTCAATCGGAACCAGGTTTTTGGTATATGAATGTAACATTTGAAGGGGAAATTTTCTCTATCCAGGATTTTTCCCTTCCAGGTTTTTAATCTCATATTAACTGAATCGTATGCACTGTCTTTTGTTCCTCTTTTTGTCCTATGGTCCCTCCCAATTTTGTTTATGAATGGACGAAGTAAAATGTGAATTTACTATTTAGTGCTTCCCACTTTCTAAACATATTTCTCCTATTTCCCTTCTATGAGAAATGTAAAATTTTTGCATCTGGCTGGCAGCTCTTTTGGACTGTCTTTTCTCCTTGAGAATTTTGTCTTTCTGCTGGGATTATGCTTTCCCATCTCATTTAGTTTTTCAAATGGCTCAGACCTATAAATTGGCCATATACAAAACTACATGTAAATGTACTGATTTGTCTCTTTATATATCTTATATAATACAATCTTGCTTTTTCGCTCTGAAAAAATATTCTTCTTCCAATCTAACCATTTGTAATCAAATATTAAAAAAATAATTGAAGTTTCATAAAATATTCAAATCATATTGATAAATTTATTCAAATCAATCATAATATGTTTAGAATCATCTAATTATAGCTATAAAAATATGATTTAGAACTATTAATTTACAAAACCATTAAAATTCTCACATCCACCCTCCACAAACTCTCACATCCCAATGATCTTTGAACATATAGGAAACGCATATAATTTCTATCAGAGCTGCACACCCGGAGATCCCTTCATATTCTCATATCACAAGAAACTATGGCACATGGAAGAAATGTATATATAATTCTAAGCGTAGTTGCAAATTTTTTTTTGCCAAGAACTCTGTAATTCTATAGTTTTACACCCAATTGCAGAAAATTCATTCCCGCCACTAGGGGACCCCCTGAGGAAACTTTGGCCATGAAACTTTTCTTCAAGTTCCCACATCCCAAGAAACTTTGGAACACGGAGAAAACATTTCATTTTCCCTTTGGCAAGAAACTCCTTTAAGAAATGATCAGTTCCATGTTCCACAAAGGAAAAGTTCTTACAACCTGGGCGTTCAGAAAATTCATTCCCGCTACTAGGGGACCCCCTTGAGAAAACTTTGGCCAGGAAACCCCTCCTTCAAGTTTCCACATCCCAAGAAACTTCAGAACACGGAGGGAACATTTGCTTTTGGCGAGAAACTCCTTCAAAAAAGGAGTCAGTTTCCTGCCCCACAGAGGAAAAGTTCTTTTTAACTTGGGCTGAGGAAGCATTTCCTTTCCGCAAGAAAACTCCTTAACTCCTTACAAAGGGTCAGTTTCCTGCCCCAGAAAGGAAAAGTTCTTATAACCTGGGAACCCACAGCATTTTGGGACCCTCTGGGCTAATAGTACTTGGCTGGACCAATAGATCCAAATAATAGTAAAAGCCACCACAATAAATGTACATGTGCCCAATAAATGCATTAAGGAAAAAACATCCTCTCATTTTTCATGTAAGTTTCATGTCAAGAGGGTTGCAAACAAACATTTGTTGCAATATGCTTACAAGGAATGTCTATGCAGTTTTGTGGTTATTGTTTTAAACAAAAGTGAACAATCCGAATTAAAACGCCGGTTCGCCCTAACAAAGAAATCAAGTCGTTCAAGTGAAGAAATAAAATGCTTCAAGAGTATTTTGAAGTAAAAATTAAGAATAAATCGAACTGTAATTAAAAATATACTTGAATATCAATAACCAACCTAGTCCGGAATTAGCAACAAACTAATCATCTCGTTCATGCAAATAGCAATTTCTTGATATCATGTTTTTAAGACAGCTATTTAAAGTTAGTGAGGTCTGCACCTTAGGGAACAGAGAACTTGATCATGGACTTAAATATATAATCAACACAAAAAGGAAACAAGTGGGGATGTCAAAGTATAATTAAACATCAACAGGAAGTAAGTGGTTAGTTAAAAATGAACCTTAAACAATAAACAGTAAGGCAACACAACTAAAAATATAAATATTTCCTTTGGATGATGAGAAACATGTTGACCATCTTTTCTACAGATTTATGTGCTGGGCTGTTAGAAAAACTTTCGACCAACTCTTGTATCAAGCTGTAAACAAGAAATTAGAATAGTTGGGAACATCTAATGAGCGATCTGATACAATAACATAAAATATCCGCATCTGAATAATTAACAGGAAACAAGATTGCTCACTTCTTGCGAGTATGACAGATGGCCGAGGAACAAGAAAGACACGTCTGATAAACTCATCTAGACCAGGGAAGATAATGGAAACATCTGATAAACTCATAAAGAGCAGGGACAAAGACAGACACGTCAGATAAAGTTGTAAAGCCCCTTGTTCCTCAGGTTTGTTTCACCCTTTTATTTGCCAATGGACACATCAATAAAGTTGTCAAGCCCCTTATTCCTCAAGTTTGTTTCAGCTTTTTATTTGCCAAAGAATGAAAATAAGCAGAATTGTAATAATGATCACAGAAAATAAAAGACTCCTCACCAAATGAACTGCTCTGACGTTAAGCTATAAAATGAACTGCCAATACAAAACGAAAAACTATCCAAAAAGATGTAAAAAGGCTAATGGTTCCGACATACGTCCAAAAATTGATCACACTGTTAAGTCTCAAAAAAATACTTGGGCAATAGGAAAAAATAATTGCAGGACTTCAAATTTAGGACCAAAAGGTGATCACAATGTTATTAGAGCTATAGCTTCCAATATTTTTGGTGATAGGAAAAAATAATAGCACTTTGAGTTCATCATATGACCAAAAAAAGATCACACTGATTAGAGTCTCAACCGAATATTCAACAAAAATACCGTCTTTCAAATAAATCATTCACCAAATCAACATCCTAGGTTAAGGGTTGAGCAAATCAGCCTTCCATGTGATCAGAGTTATTTTTTTCTTCCTGTTGTTGACTTCTGCCCACTTCAATAGGAGGCATTGGAGAAGAGGAATGCTTTGCCTTCCCATTTGCATCATTGTAACGGTGGCGATGGTGGTGGTGGTGGTGGTGTGAGTGGTGGTGGTGGTCATGAGACCTCTTGTGCTTCTTAGTCTTGCCCCTTCCATCATCAGAATAATCATGGCCACTGGAGTCTCCCTCAGAGGGTTCCAAAGCACGATGGTCCCGCTTGACATTCTCTTTATCTCCTTCAGAACCTGATGTTGCAAGCTTTGCAGAAGTAGACCTGTCCCGCTTATGCCTTCTGTGGTGCTTCTTCTTTGGTTTTGCTGGACAATCATCACCACTGTAAGGTCTTTCTGACTCAGATATCTCAGAATCAAACCGATCCCTCCTGTGCCTTTTGTGGTGTTTCTTCTTTGATCTTCCTGGACAATCATCATCACTGTAAGATCCCTCAGGCTCAGATATCTCAGAATCAGACCAATCACGTCTATGCCTCCTATGGTGTTTCCTCTTCAATCTTGATCTCTCCTCATCACTTGGAGATATTTCCATGTCAGTATCACTATCGGAATCATCTCTTCTATGCTTCTTGGAGTGTCTATGCTTATACTTTTTGTGGTGCCTCCTTTTTCTAAACCCTTCCTCAGAGTCACTTCCTGAATCAGAATCAGGTGAAGTTCCTGTTTGCTTTCTGCTGACCCTCTTATCCATTAGCTTGGCATGGTCATTGTCACTATCATCACTTGAATCTGAGTCAGAGTCCTTCCTTTTATGTCTCCTATGGGCCCTCTTTCCTGATTTCTTTTCTTGCTCATCTTCAGATCCAGATCCAGAATCACTGTTCACTTTCCTGTGTCGTTTATGAGAACGGTCAGCTCTTCTATTATCTTCATTTTCATCACTTGAACCTGAACTTCTCTTCTTGTGCCGTTTGTTGTGGGATCTTTTTTCTACTCTTCTCACTCGTGCTTCTTCATCATCACCAGGGGATACCGAATGACCCCTTTTTTGGTATTTACTATGAATTTTCTTCTCGAACTTTTTTTCTCTATCACTCTCATCACTTGAATCTGAAGAGCTTCTCTTCTTTTGTTTAAGCTTCAACCTCTTCTCTTCTCTTGCCATAGCCTCTGCATCTTCTCTGGCCTTTACTGCAGCCTCAAGCCTCTGCTCCCATTTCAACGGAGCTTCCTTTTTCTGAAGAGCCTTTTTCTTCTTTTCCTCCACAAGTTGCATGAACTTCTTGCTGTCCATTTCCCTGCAGCGTTCTTGTTGCAAAACACTTGAACTCCTGCATTTTTGTGAAATGATGCAAGGAAGTGCATCTCACAGAAGAAACAAACCATGTTAGCTCTTCCATCCCTGTTCTTTTCTAAATCTAGCAAATATATTGAAATAAATATAACATCCGAGCAGAATGAATGAAGCAGACATTAATGGTTATATACAGATTAAAAGATGGCGAAGTAACATTACCAAGGGATCCAAAAGAAAACTAAATAAAAGGCATGTAAAGTAAAAGAAATACGATAACATTACAAACATTGTATAACTAGCTATTTTTGTGATAGCGAAACTAAATCTAGAAGTCCAATGGTTATCAATTCCCCCTTTTCATGTCAGAACTATGAGCCTATTTTTTGCCCACTATCATCCTTGGTGTTATTAGAGTTGACGAAATCTTAGTTTGCTCAAACCCAATACCAAAAAGGAAAAAATGTTCAGCCCGTAAAATATTTTATGCATCTATAGCTCCCAAGGGATACCTTCCATGACATAAATATTCCCATCATGCAATATGTACCCTATATACCCTTCTGAACAGCAACTCGCTTGTCCTTTAATAATTCCACACCCTGAAAGTAGATTTAGATTTTATCATCTATAACCCCCTCTAGCGTCGTGACAATATCCATGACATACTCCCATAGGCATGCCCTTATCTAATGTTTACAAACATACACACCATCAAACTGGGAAGGTGATGTGCATTCCTCTACATTTTATGGCATTTGTAAAATCATGCCAATAATATTATCTGCTGAGATTTCACATCAATGTGATATGCAAACCAAATTCTGCAGAGTCGCATGTCCATCGTCATACAGATCATAAAGCCATGCTTTCTCATAAACACCCTAAATACAACAAACATTCTGTCGTGTACTTACAGCTATGGCTTGCAAGGCTGTACAGAACAAAAGCAGCTTTGTATCAGAAAGAATTTGCCATGTTCAAAGACATTACTTAAAGAATCTTTCATTCAAACAACACCATTAAGGATCACTGCCCCAAACATAACTGCATGAAGAAACACAAATTGTTCACTGGAGCCACATGCTCAACTCCCAAACAATAGGTAGTCCTTGTATCATTAGCATTGAAGCCTGTAATATGTATCCGACAGATAATTCCTTAAAAGTAAACTCATGACGTACCAAAATGTGTACCATACCAAAATGTGTACCATTGACTACCCAATAGACCAAAAACATAGTCGAGCACAAGACTAACTAGCAGAGGATAGAAATATTGCATTCATCGTAATTTTACCAAAAAATTCCGTAATAAAATGAAAGTAAACAGTTTAAAACAACTTCAAACTTGATGAAATTTTCAAATTCCAACAAACATTTATTAGCATTAATTTCCCCCAACAAAAACCCTATCTGGCTTTTGTTTTCAGAATTAAAATGTCCACAAAACAAACGCCTAAGGTTAGTTTGGTTCAGCGTCCTTACCTTATTCTGAATGCAGAAACGTCCAATCCCCGTTACGTCCCAGGGAACCTTCGATACTCAAAAGTATCCCAGGGACCTTCCAATCCCCGTTACGTCCCAGGGAACCTTCGATACTCAAAAGTATCCCAGGGACCTTCCAATCCTTGGGTGTCAGAGGTCCAAGCACGTTAGTTGGATATCAGAGCTGGTCTTGAAAGCCGATCAAATGTTGCAAGTCCTCCGAAAAAAGTTAACACCCTTTCCTTTATTCTCAAGGACCTAATCAAACCAACACAAACCCAAAACCATTTAGAAAAAACGCGTCTGTTACTGACCGAACCTTGTAAGAGCAAGGGTTTTAAAGAGCCCAAGAAACCCTAAAAGGGTTTCAATGGTCGAATTCAAAACAAGTACAAAGGATGGAATTGACAGAAAGAACAACGAAAGAAAGAAAAGGAACAATTTCTAAAAATACCCAACAAATACCCTTAAAAAAAATACTAGCGCCGGTCGATTAAAACTGCCTAACACATGGGTGAGCTTTGAAAACAAAAGATCTCAAAAGAAAAGAGCTTAACAAACCTCCCTGGAGTAAAGAATCTTAGTGCAAACATCTACCAGACGACTAAATCGACAACAAAGATATGCGGGAATGACAAAAGGAGAGGATTACAAAACCGTAAAATATTCTAAAAAGCGGTTAAAAAAAAAAAAAAAATCCCTAAAACTGAAATCGGAGTTGCCATAATGTTTAGAATGATTAAAAGAGAAAACAACCACAAAACCATGAAATATTACATACCTCTCCGTAGATCGGGAACTTGCAGTAGCTGATGATACAGAATGGGCACAAAACAATGGCTCCTGGCTTTTGAAGTCTCCAGAAATGCCTCACCTTCGTTGAAGCAGGCTAAAGTAATTTTAAAATCGCATTTTATCTTTATATAGCATATAACAACTCTCCTTTGGTATATAAAATTCTAAAGTCAAATGTGGTGTACTCAACCACAGAATTATAAAAACCTATTTACTATTTGGGGTAAGGCATGTGCGAAGGGGTGGAAAATTAGGTTTGGATGGTGTTATTATTTTAATTTATTTGTGGCTCCACTTAGTGATTGGTTGGTTTGTTTATTTATGTTTTTGGTTTTATATTATTTAATTTCATGATGAAGTGTATTTAAGATTTATGAATTAAACAAGGTCGTGTTTCTTTATAGTTTAGTTTAATTATTGAATTTTGAAATGCATAAATTAATTATTGTATTTGAACGAGGGTTACTTTGTAGATATTCTTGCTTATTTTAAGTATCTTTAAATGTAAGAAACAAATAATACATACATGAATGAATGAATAAAGTGTTTTTAGTACATTTGAGACTTAGTACTTGAATGTTGAAACCAAAATTCTAGAACCATACTTTAAAAAAAAATTGTTTCTACTAAAAGTGGTAAAAAAAAAATATTGATATCGAACGTTGAAACCAAAATTCTAGAACCATACTTCCAAACCAAAAAATGTTTCTACCAAAAGTAATAAAAAAATATTGTTATCTTGCATTTGAAATATGCTACTTAAAACTGCTAACATATACATATATATAACTTCTCATGGAATTCTATTTTTACACAATATTACATTTGTTGGAATACATATGAATATGCTCAAGATGAACATCACAAATATATATATATATATGAACAAAAAGTATATGTTCTACACAAGTGAAAGGAACATTTAAGTAGAGATTTTTATTAAACACAATAAACGAACTAATAAATTAAGAAAATATTGGCATTATAATGTTTTATGTAATAAAAACACAATTACCTTATTAATTTTAGATGATATAATTTTTAACAAAATTATGATGTATATTTTTTTAATAATGTGTTTTTGAATGCATAATAATTTAAAGATATTTTAATTAATTTTTATTTTATTTTAGGCAAAATTCACTAGTGACAATTTGACCATGACTTACATAACTAGATTCCAATGTATTGTAAAAAATATAAAAAAATTACATTTGCATTAATTATCTTATGACATTTCAAAATGAATAAGTATTTGGCAAAACTGATATTAAAAATGTCATTTAAACAATATAAAATTATAATTTAACTAACCATTATATCAAAGACTTTGAAAATAAATATGATTGAAATCTTTCTCGATGAAAAATGGATATTTCAAAGTGTATTTCAAGAACCAATAGATTAAAAGTTATGTAATCTAAGTACTGTAAAATAATAATTTAGCTAATTATTACATTTTTTATAATTTCTATATTTCTCAAAATGAAATGTATTATTTATTATTTGATCATTTATTTTTTATTTTTTATATGATGTAATTTGTTATTTTATATGATGTAATATGTTATTTGATAGTATGTATGACAATTTTATAATTGTATCATTCTAGAAATTGAAATTTAATATAAATTTTAAAATGTAAAACAATTAAATAAAGATTCAAAGATGCAAAATAATTTAATACAACAAAAACTAAAAATATAGGGCATATTAAAATTTTCAGTGAAAAAAATTAATTTCCAAAAGATTTAACATGAATTTGGGGAGACACTTAAACCCATTGCACCTTCTTACTTTTACTTTTAGTTGAAAACCTTTACTTGACAATAGACAAAATTCACCAAATCCACCATTTAAAGAAACTTGTATTCTTGGCTTCAAAAATTGTTGAAACCATTTGTAGCATCACCAATACAAAACATTTTATAGTGACTTCCCTTTCTAACCAAATTTATGATATTTGATATTTATTAAAAAGCTAGATCACTTCAACCATTAATTCCTTCACTTTACTTCACAAGAACATAGTCATATACAACATTTTATTTCTTGCTAATATAAATTATTTGATATTTATTAAAAAGCTAGATCACTTCAGTCATTAATTCCTTCACTTTACTTCACAAGAACATCGCCATATACAGCATTCTATTTCTTGTTAATATAAATTATTCCCAATAGCCAGTGAATATGATGCAGGAGCATCCAGCTCAAGCACCATGACCGAGTGTCGGTCTCTACCAGGTTGAAAAGTTGAGTTAACATTTTATTTGTCTTTTATGTTAGTTTCTCAGAATAGGAAGTCGGATTCTTTATTTTATCTTAATCTCTAAATTAGTCAAAGGTAGTTTGATCAGTTAGGGTTATTTACTTGTCTGTTACTAATAAACCATGGATTAATAATTGTCCTGTTATTTTAAAAGAAAAAGACAAATGAGTCTAAAAGGAAAATCTTGTCATAAGGACATAACCGAATGACTAATAACCATGTAACTGTAAAGTCTACAACTGAAAAGCAATTGTACAGTTTCATTAACTGTGAACAAGAAACATATAAATGTAACAACGAAAGTCATGTAAAAGGTTCAGCACTTCTTGCACTCGAATAATATCAATAACAGAGAAATCAATTCAGTCCATCTATATGTCCTACTATATTTTTATTATGCTTTCAAATTAATGAGCATCTGAACAGATAACCTACTGTACATAGACCATTGTGTTTAATTCTTTTTGTTTTTCTTGAGAAAAAGAACCAGTCCTAACAGCGAGACAGAAGAGCAGAGGCCAGAACGAAGGCTCACATTTCTTTGAAGCAAACAGCGAAGACAGAAAAGGAGTGACACAAACAAATTCCAGTACGGGCCAAGCACCCACAGGCCAGACGAAATTTCCATTAGTCTTTTAAATTGGCTGTCAAACAAATTACCAGAGCACCTACAACGTTCTCGCATGATCATATGAAACATCACAAGCAAACCAAAAAACAATAATTGCAGTCCAGGCGGAGAATCCGGAGTAAACCCAAAAGAACGACAACATAATTACATAAATGACATTCAGGTAACCGAACCAATTTTCTTTCCTGAAGTTTTTCTTTTTCAAAATTGCAAAAACAAGTATATAACAATACATAGTAGCACTGCAAAATAAAGCCCAGACAAGCGTAAGGCCAGTGGACGACAAACCCTAGGTGAGGGTTCCGAAAACCGTTTCATACATAGCTATAGACGCACAAGCCCATGAATGACAAACCCTAGTTGAGGGTTTTGAAAAAAAAAATCATTCATACACAGGAAATTACAGTAAAAAAATCACCCGATAGTGGAAGGCCAAACCACCAATACGACAGGACATTACTCACAGCGAGAGCTAATTGACAAGCACCGAGGATGACAAACCCTCACGACCAGAAGGCCTAATTTAAAAACAGAATGAGGACTAAAAGAAATTCATGAGACAGAGCCTACCGGACAAGACCGAAACATTCATTGTGAGACCTCCAACCGCAAACCCTCAATACTTGCAAAGAAAACGAAATACAGGTGTTAGAGTCGCATTGCCACAGAAGCAGAATTACAGTGCCAGGAGAAAACAAATAACATAAATTGTATTCAACTTACCTAAGGAATTACAGTGAGAACCGAGGACAAACTTTCCACCCACAGGTTTTGACCAACTGCGGAGACGAGGGAGCAAACAAGGTCAGAAGTTGAGGAAAGAAAACCATAAATTGAATCAAGGAAAGAGGGCTACCTGCATTTGAAGTCAAGGACAGAAGGATGCCATCGATTCGAGCCTGGATGCAAGCCAACCACTGAGTTGCCAACAAGAACATGAAATACCAACACATAACTCAGAACACAACGGCCTGTTGAGCCAACAGAAGGAAAATAAACAATAACAGAGAACCACTTACCCAGGCGACGACAGGAAAAACCACAACTGCCTAACAAACCAGGCCAGAGAACAACCACGCATACATAAAGGAACCAGTATAGAAGTCCGCAAGAGGCGCACCAAAACTTGCAGCAAAGCTGCATACTCAAACTTGCAGAGCACAGCAGAACAAACCCTCAGCAAGCCCAACGACAAATGACCAAGTGAACGACGAACAAAGAGTTTTGGCATAGCAAGGAGCGGGAAAACATGACCCAAGGCAAGTACTCAGACTTAATTATGTAATTGAATGCCACCTAACGTAATTCCAAAATATCTGATGGTGTACTCCTCACACACATAATCACATACCAAATATCTACCCAATCATATAATCACCAAACAATCATTTTAATTGCCTAAAGTCCGAATAGTGTTGGGCTGGTCCCATCATAGTGGTATCAGAGCAGGTGAAATTGATTGAAGAAATGGAGAGAGGAAGGCGAGGTCGTGGCATAGGTGCTCGAAGGATAGCGGAGGAAGGACTTAGAGAGGAGATTAGAATTCTTACTGCCCATTTGGAGGCAATAGAGGCAGGGAGAAGAAGAGACCTGGAGGTAGGCGATGATAGCGAAGAGGAAGCTGAAGCAGCAATAGATGGATCGGAAGGCGAGACCCCAGAAGTGAGATTGTTGAGGTTTGTTTTAGTGGCAACCAGTAAACCCAAACCAGAACTCCCAACCTATGATGGCAGCATGTCCATCGAGGTTTTATAGGATTGGATCAGCGAGATGGATAAGTATTTCGAGTGTGAGGAAGTCAGCGAAGACCGCAGAGTTAGGTTCGCTGCAACGAAATTGAAGGGACACATAGCCTTGTGGTGGGATAGTGTCCAGACGGAGAGAAAGAGATTGAACAAGTTGCCGATTAAAACCTAGTCAAGGATGGTGGCCAAGTTGAAGGGCAGATTTTTGTCGAAAGACTATCAGATTGCACTACACAGGCAAGTGCAGAATCTGAAACAGAAAGGAATGACAGTAAGGGAGTACACGGAGGAGTTCTATCGAGTGAACTTAAGAGCCGGATATATAGAGGATACCGCGGAAAGGACAACCAGGTACATAAATGGTTTAAGACTAGAAATTTTAGATGAAATTAGTACTTTATCTCTGAAGAACATTGAAAAGGCATATCAGAGTGCGATGAAAGCTAAAGAGAAAATCACTAGAAGGCAGAATGCCCGGAGAGGACGAGGAGTCGGCAGGGGAAAAGGTCAGTCATATGGCAGAGGGCGGATTGTTAGTAGTAATGAGGAAGGCAGCAGTTCCAGAGCTTCTGGATCAGCAAACAGAGGTGATAATGTGAGAGGCGGTAGGTCATCCCAGCGAGGCAGGGGAAATGGCCGAGGAAGAGGGGCTGGTTATCAATGTTACAGGTGTCATAAATGGGGACACAAATCATTTGAATGTCAAGAGGCAGATCAAGCTGGACAGAGGGGTGCATATGTTGCACAACCAGAGGAAGCAACGACACCTCCCCAAGAAGCAGAGAATGCTCCAGAGAGAGGGGAAGCCCTAGTGCTAAACCAGGTGTTGTTAAAACCAGCCAAGGAGGTCACCGAACAGACACAGCGGAAGGCTTTGTTTAGAACAGTTTGTAAGTCACGTGGTAAGTGTTGTAAGTTAATTATTGTAGCAGTAGTACCGATAACTTGGTGTCCACAGAGATGGTGGAAAAGTTGGAATTGAAGCGCTTGAAACATCCCACCCCTTACAAAGTCTCATGGTTGCAAAAAGGCCATCAGTTGTTGGTGGATGAAAAGAGTGAGGTGGAGTTTCAAATAGGCAGATATAAGGATAAAGTCGTTTATGACATCATGTCGATGGATGTATGTCACATACTGCTAGGCAGGCCTTGGCAGTATGGCAGGAAGGTGGTACATGATGGATTGACAAACTGTTATAAGTTTGTCAAGGATGGAATCAAGCATATGCTTGTGCCCATCAAAGAGGAAGGGACACCAGGGACAAGTGAACCCAGAGCATTGTTGGTTAGCGGAAAACAGTTTCTAAAACAAGTTGAGGACAGTGAGATGGGTTATGCAGTTGTAAAGAAAGAAAAAACAGTGTTGTTGCATACAGAGGTATCATATTTACCTACAGATATCCAACAAATGTTGCAAGAATTTACAAATATAGTGGTGGATGACTTGCCAGATAAATTACCCCCCAAAAGAAGCATAAGTCATCATATTGACTTCATACCCAGAGCCAGTTTGTCGAACAGAACGGCATACCGAATGAGCCCCAAGGACAATGAAGAGATTAGGAAGCAGGTGCAAGAACTGTTAGACAAAGGATTGATAAGGGAAAGTTTGAGCCCTTCCGCAAACCCAATGGTTCTCGCTCCCAAGAAGGGAGGAGAGTGGCGGATTTGAACAAACTCGAGGGCCATCAACAAAATCACCATCCGATACAGATTTCCACTACCACGGATGGATGACATGATGGATTGTTTAAGCGGGGCAGCATATTTCTCTAAGATAGACTTGAAGAGTGGGTATCATCAGATCCAGATACGAGAGGGGGACGAATGGAAGACAACCTTTAAGATGAATGAGGGATTGTACGAATGGCTGGTCATGCCATTTAGATTGAGCAATGCACCCAATACATTTATGAGGTTAATGAATGAGATGTTGAAGGAGTACATCGGAAAATTTGTGATAGTGTACCTGGACGACATACTAATTTTCAGCAGGACAAGGGAGGAGCACCTTCAACACGTTCGGAAAGTGCTGGAAAAATTACAACAGAATAAACTGCTAATAAATTTGAAGAAATGTACTTTTTTGCAGAAGGAATTGATTTATTTGGGCTTTGTAATAGCGGAAAACGAATTGAAGATGGATCTGGAGAAGGTTGCGGCAATAGTTAATTGGCCATCTCCAAAAAAATTATTTGAGGTACGTAGCTTTCATGGACTAGCGAGTTTTTACCATAAATTCATAAGGAATTTTAGCGAAATTTGTGCACCTATGTTGGACACCATTAAAAAGGCCAGTCAGCCTTTTCGATGGATGGATGTAGCAGAGAGAAGTTTCCAGCTATTAAAGAGAAAGATCACTGAGAGGCCGATCCTGAGATTGCCAGACTTCAAGAAGCTTTTTCAGGTTCGTTGTGATGCTAGCGGTACGCTATTGGAGCTGTACTCAACCAAGAGGATAAGCCTGTGGCATTCTTCAGCGAGAAGCTAAATCAAAGTAGACAGAAATATTCGTCTTATGACAAGGAGTTATATGTTGTTATACAGGCATTAAAAAACTGGAGGCATTATATGTTGGGAAATGAATTTGTGATATTTTCAGATAATTCTGCACTACAGTATGTTATGCAACAGCACAAGTTGAACCACAAACACGCCAAATGGGTGGAGTATTTGCAGAGTTTCAACTTCGTGTTGAAACATATCAGCGAGCAGGCCAACAAGGTGGCAGACGCACTGAGTAGGAGAGCTTTACTTCTACAAGAGAGTATTGTGCAAGTGCTGGGTTTTGAGCACTTAAGAGATTTATACCAGACTGACACAGATTTTAAGGAGGCCTATGAGGCATGTCAGAATCCCTTGGTGAGAGATAACAGTCCATGGTTGGACTACAACTTACAAAAGAAACTATTGTTTAAGGGAGGACAACTATGCATACCTGACTGCTCGATGAGAGAGAATATTATTCGGGATAAGCATAGTGGAGGTTTGGCCGGACATTTCGGCATGGACAAGACACTCGAGCAACTTAGTCATTTCTACTTTTGGACAAAGATGTGGGGGGATGTACAACGATTTGTGGCCAGATGTAAAGTGTGCCAGTTGGCGAAGGGTCACAGTCAAAACACGGGACTGTACACACCGTTACCTATTCTAGGCAGGCCGTGGGACTCAGTTAGCTTAAACTTTGTCTTGGGTCTACCTAAAACGCAGCGAGGTTATGATTCGGTGATGGTGGTGGTGGATAGATTCTCGAAGATGGCGCATTTCATCCCTTGCAGAAAAACCAGTGATGCCACTCACGTGGCCCACTTGTTTTTCACAGAGATTGTCAGGTTACATGGGTTGTCTAAGTCTATCCTTTCGGACAGGGATGTGAAGTTTACAGGGCACTTTTGGCGTACCCTGTGGAAGAAAATGGATACACAACTGAGTTACAGCTTTGCTTATCACTCGCAAACTGACAGACAAACAAAGGTGGTAAACAGGAGTCTCGGAAACCTACTACGAAGCTTGGTTGGAGAGAATTCACAGATGTGGGATCGAGTGCTTGCACAGGCAGAGTTCGCTTATAACGACTCGCCTAACCGCAGCACAGGCTTCAGTCCATTTCAAATCCTGTACAACATGCATCCTCGCGAAGTGCATGAGTTGCGGGATCTTGGACTGCAAGAAAGGCGAAGCGCAAATGGAGAAGATTTCGCTAACGCGATGAGAGATTTGCATGAGCAAGTAAAAATTAAATTTAAGGACAATAGCCTAAAGTATAAACAACAAGCAGATTTGAAGAGAAGGGAAGTACAGTTTAACGTGGGAGATGAAGTCCTCACGCATTTACACAAGGAACGCTTCCCTAGGGGTGCATACAATAAGTTAAAGTACAAGAAAATAGGACCTTGCAAAGTCCTCTGGAAATTTTCGGCGAACGCCTATGAGATACAGTTGCCACCCAGAATAGGCATTTCACCTATCTTTAATGTAGCAGACCTATTCCCCTACATGGTTGACCCAGAAGAAAAGGAAGAAGATGGAACCACGTGGCTTACACGGAATGCCCAGGATGGAGGAGAACCTTGGATGAGATAGATGCCTTACGTTCAGCCTCCTGAGATCGAGCGCATTCTCGACACTCAGGTGGCCAAACGAACTCGGCGGAAGGAGTATCTGAAATACTTGGTCAAGTGGAAGAACCATCCTATTGAGGACAGTTCGTGGCTTGATGCCAGGCAGATTGAGCAGATAGGTTCTTTAGTCGAGGAGCTCATGGACTGGAGTCATGATTTTATTTTTCCTGGGAGCCTGATGCAGGAGCATCCAACTCAGGTACCATGACCGGGTGTTGGTCTCTGTCAGGTTGAAAAGTTGAGTTAATATTTTATTTGTCTTTTATGTTAGTTTGTCAGAATAGGAGGTCGGATTTTTATTTTTATCTTAATCTCTAAATTAGTCAAAGATAGTTTGATCGGTTAGGGTTATTTACTTGTCTGTTATTAACAAACCATGGATTAATAATTGTCCTGTTATTTTAAAAGGAAAAGACAAATGTGTCTAAAAGGAAAATCTTGTCATAAGGATAGAACTGAATGACTAATAACCATGTAACTGTAAAGTCTACAACTGAAAAGCAACTGTATAGTTTCATTAACTGTGAACAAGAAACATATAAATGTAACAACGAAAGTCATGTAAAAGGTTCAACACTTCTTGCACTCGAATAATATCAATAACAGAGAAATCAATTCAGTCCATCTGTATGTCCTACTGTATTTTTATTATGCTTTCAAATTAATGAGCATCTGAACAGACAACCTACTGCACACAGACCATTGTGTTTAATTCTTTTTGTTTTTCCTGAGAAAAAGAATCAATCTTAACAGCGAGACAGAAGAGCAGAGGCTAGAACGAAGGCTCACATTTCTTTGAAGCAAACAGTGAAGACAGAAAAGGAGTGACATAAACAAATTCCAGTACGGGCCAAGCACCCACAGGCCAGATGAAATTTCCATTATTCTTTTAAATTAACTGTCAAACAAATTACCAGAGCACCTACAACGTTCTCGCATGATTGTATGAAACATCACAAGCAAACCGAAAAATAATAATTGCAGTCCAGGCGGAGAATCCGGAGTAAACCCAAAAGAACGACAACATAATTACATAAATGAAATTCAGGTAACCGAACCAATTTTCTTTCTTGAAGTTTTTTTTTTTTTTTTTCAAAATTGCAAAAACAAGTATATAACAATACATAATAGCATTGCAAGATAAAGCCTAGACAAGCGTAAGGCCAGTGGATGACAAACCCTAGGTGAGGGTTCCGAAAACCGTTTCATACATAGCTATAGATGCACAAGCCGTGAACGACAAACCCTAGTTGAGTGTTTTGAAAAAAAAAAATCGTTCATACATAGGAAATTACAGTAAAAAAATCACCCGATAGTGGAAGCCCAGACCACCAATACGACAGGACATTGCTCACAGCGAGAGCTAATTGACAAGCATTGAGGATGACAAACCCTCACGACCATAAGACCTAATTTAAAAACAGAACGAGGACTGAAAGAAATTCATGAGACAGAGCCTACCGGACAAGACCGAAACATTCATTGCGAGACCTCCAACCACAAACCCTCAATACCTGCAAAGAAAACGAAATACAAGTGTTAGAGTCGCATTGCCACAGAAGTAGAATTATAGTGCCTGGGGAAAACAAATAACAGAAATTGTATTCAACTTACCTGAGGAATTGCAGTGAGAACCGAGGACAAACTTTCCGCCCACAGGTTTCGACCAACTGCGGAGATGAAGGAGCAAACAAGGTTAGAAGCTGAGGAAAGAAAACCACAAATTGAATCTAGGAAAGAGGGCTACCTGCATTTGAAGCTGAGGACGGAAGGACACCATCGATTTGAGCCTGGATGCAAGCCAACCACTGAGTTGCCAACAAGAACATGAAATACCAACACATAACTCGGAACATGACGGCCTGTTGAGCCAACAGCAGGAAAACAAACAATAACAGAGAACCACTTACCCAGGCGACGACAGGAAAAACCACAACTTCCCAACGAACCAGGGCAGAGAACAACCATGCATACATAAAGGAATCAGTACAGAAGTCACCAAGAGGCACGCCCAGAGCTTGCAGCAAAGCTGCATACTCAAACTCGCAGAGCATAGCAGAACATACCCTCGGCAAACCCAACGACAAATGACCAAGTGAATGACGAACAAAGAGTTTTGGCATAGCAAGGAGAGGGAAAACGTGACCCGAGGCAAGTACTTAGACTTAATTATGTAATTGAATGCCACCTAACACAATTCCAAAATATCCGATGGTGTACTCCTCACACATGTAATCACAACCAAATATCTACCCAATCATATAATCACCAAACAATCATTTTAATTGCCTAAATCCGAACAATGTTGGGCTGGTCCCATCAGAATACAATAAAATATAATATACTATAATTTTACTTCACATTAATTTTACACATTCTTCCATTATTATCCTTCGTGTTTTTGTAACACCAGCAATAAATGGAATTTAAAGTACAAATCCATGTAAAACAAAAGTTGCATTATTATACCTACTTTTAGGCAAGTTATATCAAAATCAGTTTATAATCAAAAAGCTTTGAACTCTCATCTTAAATTTTTGAAACAATTTATAAAGTTTATTAAACTTCTTAAAAGATTATCATATTAAAGTATTTTTTTTCAAAATTAAAATTATCTATAAAATATTTGAAATTTAAAAACTTTATTTTGTGCTTCATCTAGAGTATTAAAAAGACAAATTTTATGGATTTTAATTTCTATTTGTCAGAAATAAAAAATAATATATAAAACATTAATTTGAAAAAAAATATAAAAATGACATCTGTAATCTATA
>APFE030610450.1:115533-126684 GCA_000404065.3 Pinus taeda
ATTTCTTTTATATTAAAAAATTATTTTACATGGTACATGTAGAGTTGTAACTTCGACCACTTTCTGAACTCCTGTCGTTGTCGCTTATATATTATTTATATCGTACTATTTTTCAGGATTCCCTTGAATGCTCCACTACTAAATTGCAATTGCAAAGTTTTCATACAATTTACACAGAGCAAGTTGTAAATTAATGATTATCTTTGTGTCTAATCTAATATTTTATATTTTGTTTATGTGAAAGGCCAACCCTCATTGCAATCGTTGGAAAAAGCAATGGTTTGTTTTTTAATTTTATTTTAAATGTCATCACAACTACATGCACAATCAAAGCATAGTTATATTAAGATTTTTTTGTACACTATTATTAATTTGTCAAAGTACATATCATCATTACATAATAAGGCTCTAACCAATCAGAATGTAGAAAAAATAGATTCAAAAAAAAAAAATTATAATTTTTTCAAAGGTAAACATTAGGTAAGATCATTTATTTTTTGGTAAATTTAAAATTAATATCAACATCAATATTTTTTTAATATTACCCTGCTGCAGTAGGGAATAATAATAATATCATTGTCAAAATTCCATGTACCAATTAAAGTGGATAAAATTAAATTAAGTTACTTCTCATAGTAAAGGTGGAAAATAAAAACAACAAACACTTGGAAATTGTGAAAAGACGTGGTATGGGATTGGAATGTTCTACCAAATTACACACGATATCGAGATTTGGAATATAAATAACCACGAAGTTACTTTAGCGGTAAGATGGAAAGGGCTAACAAGCCTGCTATCGGACATTAAATGCCCGCTTAGTTGCAAGCTTGATAACCATTTAAAACAGAGGCGTGTGGTGCTTTCCGAACACTCCATCCCCACCGAAAGCTATATGGCTATTGAGCTTGCAACTAAACGGGCATTTAATGCCCGATAGCAGGCTCGTTAGCCCTTGCCGCGGTAAGATATTGTGGAAGTTGGAAAGCATTAAATAAAGAGAGGATAAGTTAGCATGGAAGCGACCGCCAAAAAGATATTGTGGAAGTCGAAAAGCATTAAATAAAGAGAGGATAAGTTAGCATCGAAGCAACTGCCAAATTAGTAGTATTTTTGGGAGGGGTGACTAAAGCGATTTTTTTTTGTAGAGCGCCCGAAATATATTATTTATTTTCTTTCAAGAGGATGTGGCATCCACGTTAGGTGTACGGCCACACCAAGACATAGTGGGCGGTTACACCAGAGCAGCCGGGTGTTTTTGCAGAGTACATCAACTTTATCTATCGATTGTACAAGGATGAAATCGTGATGTTGTGAGTAAAAAAAATAAAAATAAAAAATTCTCTGGCAGTAAGTACCATGGGCTTTAATTGCTTGGAAGAAGTATGTCAAATTTTTGTAGTCAATTACAAAATAAGAGGTTACCAAACGTCATCACAATCACATGCACAATCAAAGCATATTTATATTAAGATTTTTTGTAGATTGCCATTAATTTGTCAAAGTACGTATTATCATTACAGAATAAGACTCTAACCAATCAGAAAAAAAAGAAAAAAATAAAAAAATAAATAAATAAGATTAAAATTTTTTCAAAGGTAAACATTAGATAAGATCATTTAGTTTTTGGTAAATTTAAAATTAATGTCAACATCAATATTTTTTTAATACGTTATTGCAGGGAATAATAAATGTGGTTGGATGAGTTTTGTATTTATAAAGAAAAGGAAAAGTAAAAGTGAAATAAAAATTGTTAAATATGATATCATAGTAGGAATATTATAATTTACTTAGTTTTATTGTTTTTGTTATCTTGCAATTTAATTTTTAATATTTTTGTACATAAAGTTTATACTTGTCGCAATAAGTAAATTAAATCATAATACTAACTCTTTATATTCTCAAAACGTGAGATGAAACAATCTCGTTGTCAAAACAATGAGGAATCTAAGCCCAAAGTAGAGCTCCATATGAACTTGTTTTCGAGCCTTCTCATCATTGATGCCTTTCTCTTTACTCAGTTGCATTAATTATTGTATTGAAAGGATCATCTCTTGATGGCAACGCTGGTGGCATCACTCTACTTATTGCTTTTGTAACCTATTCAGATAGGACAAAATAATATGAGAAGAAAGTTAAGAAAACTATTATTATTATTATTATTATAAGCAAGCCTACAAAACTATTATTATTATTATCATATGCAAGTTTGCAAATCTAACTGTCGCAAACGATCGTACTTATGATTTGTACTTAAGATGGTTTATACTTAATAGCTAATCTATTTATTAGAATCATTATATTTATGTATTAGATGTAATTGTTTCTTTCATACCTACATACGTTATTAGTGTTATTGCCTCTCTGTTACTTCACTCGGCTTGGATCCATCCATCCATTCATCCATCCGAGGTAGGAACTCTTGTTCTGTATCGGTAAGTGATTTCGAGGGTCGAGGTAGAATTTTGTAGAGTTCGAGGTAGAGGTAGAGGACTACTCTTGTTCCGCAGTGTGCGATTAAAAGTTCCCTTAGCATTTACATAGTTGGTTATTTATTTCTATGTTCGATAACCTATGGGCTTTTGCAGAATTACTGTGACCTGTCGTTTTGCCCTTCTTCCTTGGTCTTCAACCATTTGAAGGTAAGGAATGTAATTGGTGTTTAACACATGAACCTAAGAAAGAACCCACATCTGTAGCAATCAAATTCCTTACAGGTGATCGACTGTAAAACAAATAAACAAAACATAGGAAAATAAGACTCTAATAGTTCATTAAATTTAAACATAAATGCTCATTCACTCTCGAAGACGGGTTAGTTCTCTAGCAAACCTGAGGTCGCCCAAAAAACAATCCCGTCTCCAAACCAACCCTAAATCAAAATAGAAAACAAAACTTTGAAAAAAACAGAGCTTTATTATCCTAGATTTCCTTTACAACATTACATATAGAGTATTACATGTAATTTTTTCTTTCATACCTAACTACGTTATTAGTGTCATCGCCTCTATGTTACTTCACTCGGCTTTGATCCATCCATCCAAAATTCCATCCATCCATTGTTACATCCATCCATTCATCCATCCGAGGTAAGAACTCTTGTTCTATATTGGTAAGTGATTTCGAGGGTCGAGGTAGAATTATCTAGAGTTCGAGGTCGAGGTAGAGGATGAATCTTGTTCCATAGTGTGTGATTAATATTTCCCTTAGCATTTATGTAGTTGGTTGTTTATTTCTATGTTTGAGGACCTATGGGATTTTGCAGAATTATCGTGACATGTCGCTCTACCCTTCTTCCTTAGTCTTCAACCATTTGAAGGTAAGGAATGTTATTGGTGTTTAACACATGTACCTAAGAACGAACCCACATCTGTAGCAATCAAATTCCTTACAAGTGACCGACTATAAAACAAAGAAACAAAATAGAGGAAAATAAAACTCTAATGGTTCTTCGTTTTCTTATTGGATTGGTTGTTACCCATTGCATGTAGTGTTTGTTAATGAGTCTCCATTCACAAGGTTAAAGCGGAATTAAGCAACTATTTTCAAACCATGTTGTCCCTTTTAAATAAGGTTTAATTCACCCAAAATATATAGAAAAAAGTTCTTGTATCCATCAAATTTTGCACGAATTATATTCATTATCACATACCCATGTTAACTAAGTTGGAAGGTTTTGAATCCTTGTTAATATTAATGAAGACAACATATTGTAAACTCCATAACTAAGATTGATATGTAAAGAGGGTTTAAATCAATGGGCACATTACATCCCTAGATTTCATTTGGACTAATATGAATCTATCCTAGCCTGTGAATATATCACAACCTAGTTACAGAGTATTTAAATAACTTGTTAATTTTAATGGGGACAACAGATTTGAAACTCCATAATAAGATTGGTTTTCCCCTCCATTACCATATTACAATTCTAAGTCTTTTTTCTATCATGTGTGTGACTTTGAAGTTCCATTCCACCTTCTATCCTTGAATTTGCACTCAATCATAATGAATTGTCTCTTGCTTATCCTATACAGAAACCTTGTTGTAGGTCATTCTTCCCCTTACCAACATCTTGTCCCTCCCATTTCCTTTGTATGGCCTACCTACACTATTAGTGTCATCACCCCTCTGTTACTTCACTCGGCTTCGATCCATCCATCCAAAATTCCATGCATCCATCGTTACATCCATCCATTCATTCATTCGAGGTAGGAACTCTTATTCCATATCGGTAAGTGATTTTGAGGGTTGAGGTAGAGTTCTATAGAGTTTGAGGTCGAGGTAGAGGGCCTCTCTTGTTCCATAGTGTGTGATTAACAGTTCCCTTAGCATTTATGTAGTTGGTTGTTTATTTCTATGTTTGAGGACCCATGGGATTTTGCAGAATTAATGTGACTTGCCGCTTTGCCCTTCTTCCTTGGTCTTCACCCATTTGAAGGTAAGGAATGTAATTGGTGTTTAACGCATGAACCTAAGAAAGAACCCACATTTGTAACAATCAAATTTCTTATAGGTGATCGATTGTAAAATATAGAAATGAAAGAGAGGAAAAGAATACTCTAATAGTTTATTAAGTTGAGACATAAATGATCATTCACTCTCAAAGACAGGTTAGTTCTCCAACAAACCTGAGGTCACCCAGAAAATAGTCTCGTCTCCAAACCAACCCTAGCTTAGAATAGAAAACAAAGCTTTGAAAAAAACAGAGCTTTGTTATCCTAGATTTCCTTTACAACATTATAGGCAGAGTATTACATGTAACTGTTTCTTTCATAAGATTGGTCTAAACAACATAACAAATAATCCCACACGAGTAATACAGAGCTAAATTGATATAATAACTACTATAACACCCATGTGAGAGGGGGGGTTTGCCCAAAATATCCATGTAATTAACCTAATGAGGTCAAAATAGTTAAATACATCAAATAAACAGATTCAAGAGTGAGCCATAAAAAAACCATAACAATAACTGCCTTTCTACTTGCGTAGGTAAGCATTTACAAACAAGTGCTCTCTGGGAACTTTTTTAGTAAAAAGAAAATATCACAACATTCATTATAAACAGTTTGGCAAAGTAGGTGATCATTCGGAGAACCGAATTAACAATGTTAACAAAATTAATATAGAATCTATTAGTTAAGCAGTGTCTGACCCTATAAAGTTTCTGGGTTCTCCTCAAAACCTTTAATCTATTCACATATGAATGTCAAACAGAATTTCATATTACAAATACTCAAAAAGGGGAAGTCATCCACATAAACCTCAGACACTAGCTATCTGAAAACGTGCAAAAAGGGGTAGAACCTAAGCACCTGAACAAGAAAACCCGAAGGAGTCAATGTCATGGCAAGAGAGGGCTAATTTTAAACCACGAAATTTGGAGTTGCGGCAAGAGCTATCACCTAAAAACCCATACACAAGGGGATAGTTAGAAACTTGAAAAATACTGTAAAAATGCATGAAGAGGTATAATTAATTCTTTTAACACCCTACTGAGAGGACCAAACCATTACCTGTAGGGATTCTTTGAAAGAAGGGTGGACTGCAACCACATTCATGAAAATTGGTAAGGGTTAGTGTCATAACTATAATAATCCGAGCACAGGAGGAAGAGCAAGTAAATTCAATATTGTTCCTAGCTATGAGAGAAGAACCTGTTCCATGCCGGTGAATAACATTGAAAGTAGTGCAACTTCGAATTGTTGAGCCTTCAATCCATTTAACAGTTAAACCTCTAAAAAAAATGAGTAAAATACAGTTTTTTGGCAAGGTTTGAACAATAATTTACTCACCAGAAGCAACATTCGGCAGAAACATGGAGGGTTGTGTGGTGGACTCCCTAGGATACATAGCAAAAAGACCCTCCATATAACCATATCAATCTTCACCGCGTAATTGCTTGGGAGCTAGTAACCGCCTGGAAGTATCAATCTTCGTTGTGTAATTGCTTGGGAGTTAGTAACTGTTTGGAGGTATCAATCTGACGGTAAAAGATAGTTCTATCGTCTAACATAGAGAATCGAGGGTGAATAACCGCACAATAGTAGTTGGGGGTGTTGTTTTCAAAGGAAAACACCTTACGATGTAAATATATAATTGAAGTCAATTTCCTCTTAATTTGAGCATAACCTTGATTGGATATTTTGGGATATTCTGAAATTCTGATAGACCTAAGAAAACCAAACAATTGATATACCTCTAGTACATCATATTTCTAAAATATTCTGAAATCTCTAATCTAAATAAAGAATGCCCATAAAACACTATATTAAAAATCTCTGAAAAATATTATGAAATCTATAATAAAAACAACCACTATAGTAAATTAAATTATTGAAATTATATAATTGAATTTCACTTCTTTTAAACACAATTTTGATTTATTACATATTATACCATTTTAATAAATTAATATTCCTAATTTAAACAATTTTCCAAAAATTGTAACCAAAATGGAAAAGGAAAATAACCGATGATTAATGAATTGACACACCAAAACTCAATAGTTTGAAGAGCTACAACGTTTTCTATCGTACCATTTAGGTTTAAAGCTTGATTTAGAAAAGTAACATTTTCAAAAATTTAAATCAAGAGAAGAAAATAAATTCTCTGTATCACATGTGATATAGAAACTCAAATCGAAGTACAATGTTGCATGGTTCTTGCTTATGTCCAAAGTTGATCCCACAGCTGAAGTGGATCTAAGTTGTCCACAACAATTGAGCATGTGTTCGTTCCATAGTACTCTTCTGCCTCTTACGGTGACATGCTGTAAAAATTGGGATCATAACCTTCATGACATCCTGTAATGGGGGTTAAGAGGTTAATATATTTCTGATGAATGTCAGCGAACGCTTCTTCTGTGGAAGCCAATTGCGATACCAGTTCCGCTACTCTTTTGCGCAAATCATTGATTTCTCCTAAACACCCATTGACGGGATCTCAAAGTCTTTCGTTCGCTTCATACACCACGCTCCTTATTGCTTCATCCCTCAGCTTGGGCGGGAGATCTTGTAACACAGGAAAGGATTATCAAACCCTAAAACCTAAGTTTTAAATAATCTATAAGATGAACAATCAGTACTATCATATATATTTGATCAATCGCTTCTGATCTTCATATTAATTCAGTAATTGGTTAGTTCAATCATAAATAGGAAAAGCGTAGAAGATTTTATCAGAAAAACAATGGATTTTCTGCATAATTTTGAAGAAATCTTGTGGAAATTTTTAGAGATATAGATTACAGTTGTCAGGTTTAAAAAAATTAAGTGCTCTAGAGGTTCTTGAAAACTCAAAATCTATTTCCACTATTAAAAAAAATTCAAACACTTTCAATTTCAGTTTTTTTTTTTTTTTTTTAATTGCATAAATCAGCTGACACTTTCAATTTTAGTTTTTTTTTTTTGAAAATTGCATAAATCAACTGAACGTTTGATGGAAGTAGAGACCTAAATAGGAAGAGTGCACATTAAATAAATTGAACCTATAATAATTTGATGACATGGTCATTTCCAAAGATTTCGTGAATCAGCATGAATTTCTTGGCCTCGTCCTGTGGAAAATATGGCGCAAGAGCGCATTTCTCAGTACAATTCTTTCTCTGGGTTTTGCAGGTGGCACACAAAGATGAGGGCACAAGTTCCTGCTTGCGGTATCGATAATATGAAAAATAATTGCAGAAAAGTAAATCAGTTCTGCTAAAGCTTCCATATCATCGTTTTCTCTGAGAATTATATTAGGAATGTTTTTTCTTCGCATTGCCTAAAATAGGAAGAGTGCACATTAAATAAATTGAACCTGTAGTAATTTTATGAAATCGCCATTTCTGAAGGCTCTGTGAACCAACATGAATTTCTTGGCTTTGTCCTCCAGAAAATATGGTGCAAGAATGCATTTCTCAGTGCATTTCTTTCTCTGGGTTTTGCAGGCAACACACGAAGATGAGGGTGCTAGTTCCTGCTTGCAAGTAGTATCGATAATCCAAAAAACAATTGCAGAAAAGTAAACCAATTCTACTAGAAGCTTCCATATCATCGATTTCTCTGAGAATTATATTAGGAATGCTTGTTCTTCGTATTGCTTAAAATAGGAAGAGTGCACATTAAATAAATTGAACCTACAATAATTTGAGGACATGGCCATTTTTGAAGGCTTTGTGAACCAGCATGAATTTCTTGGCCTTGCCCTCCGAAAAATATGGCACAAGAACACATTTCTCAGTACATTTACTTCTCTGGGTTTTGTAAGTGACACACGAAGATGAGGGCGTTGGTTCCTACTTACAATTGGTATTGATAATCTAAAAAATAATTGCAGAAAAATAAATCAGTTCTGCTAGAAGCTTCCATGTCATCGATTTCTCTGAGAATCATATTAGGAATGCGTGTTCTTTGTATTTCTTAAAATAGGAAGAGTGCACATTAAATAAATTGAACCTGCAGTAATTTGATGACATGGCCATTTCCAAAGGCTTTGTGAACCAACATGAATTTCTTGGCCTCGTCCTACAGAAAATATGGCACAAGAACACATTTCTCAGTACATTTCTTTCTCTAGGTTTTGCAGGTGGCATACGAAGATGAGAGCATCGGTTTTTGCTTGCAAGTGTTATCGATAATCTGAAAAAACAATTGCGGAAACGTAAATCAGTTCTGCTAGAAGCTTCCATATCATCAATTTCTTGGTCTCGTCCTACGGAAAATATGGCGCAAGAACACATTTGTCAGTACATTTATTTCTCTAGGTTTTACAGGTGGCATACGAAGATGAGGGCATTGGTTCTTGCTTGTAAGCGATATCGATAATCTGAAAAACAATTGTAGAAAAGTAAATTAGTTCTGCTAGAAGGTTCCATATCATTGATTTCTCTAAGGATTATATTAGGAATGCTTATTCTTCGTATTGCTTACCATTTCGCTGTCGTGTCTAGTGAAACTATTTTCCAGCATAGTGGAATGCAGAGAAAATGATATCAATGTTCCTAACCACCTAGAGGTATCAATCTTTGCCACGTAGTCACTTGGGAGTTAGTAATTGTCTGGAGGTATCAAACTGACGGTAGAGGATAGTTCTATCGTCTAACACAGAGAATCGAGGGTCAAGAACCGCACACCGTAGCAGTTGGGGGTGTTGTTTTTAAATGGAAATGCCTTACGACATAATTAAGATTGACACACACACACACACACACACACACACGCACACCATGTGTAATTTTTTAATGTCTTCAAAATGTTAAATCTCTCTCCTCTTCATGACTACCATTTATATGATTAGGATGTCAATGATCATTGATGTCTATGGGAACCCAATAAATAAAAATTTCACTACCATCTTCATCTTGCTAATGAAATTTATTTGAAGTAAATAGTTTCAAATTTATTATTCATTTTCTTAAATTTTCATTTTAATATAACCTTTTTCGTTTCAATCTTGAAATTTGGATGACATTCCTTGTTTTGATAATACATCATTTTTTTTTAATAAGAAGTCTTCAGACATCCATTCAATTGTGTTCCAGCTAATCTTTTGAAACGACCAACACCTTACTATTCCAAGAATAACAACAACTAATATATCCTTAATATTATTTTTTTCTAGATAAAGACTATTCTATTAAATAAAAGGAAAATTATTTACATAGAGGGTTTAACCTCTGAGGGGGTTGCTACCTGCCCTCTAGCAAAAATTCTTGCCAGCTTTCTGCTTTCTGGCATTTACAAAAATGATTTCTCTGACTTGAAACTGTTACAAAAAATTTCAAAATGCTATTGACATTTTCCTTGTGGACTTCTTGCCAAAACATCTGAACATATTACTTGTGAACAACATATATAAACACCTAGACACATACAGACACCTGGACATAGACATACTCAGACAGACACCTGGACAAAGACTGAACAAACAAACAAACACTTGGACATAGTCACAAAAGCAAGACACCTGGACGCCGACCTGAACAAAAATGATGAACTTTCTGAAGAGAGCTGGAAGTCTTGGCGAGCTCAGTCCTGCGGAGGCAAGCCGAAATCCTTGTCTGGAGTTAAATTGACCCATTCCACCATGACATTATCCTCGACATTCGTTGCGCTTCTGCCTGGTGGGAGAACCAGATGGAGGATGTTGCTGAAACGCGCTGGCTCGCTGTCAATAACAGGCTCCTGAGCAGGCAGGGTCTGGTTCTCCAATTCCTTCTGATCTGGGTCATTGAGGACCGCCCCCGATGGGCTGCTTGGACTGTTGCTGGGCACCTGGGCACTCGAAGGATTCGTGGAAGGATTGTCCGAGCTGATCTGCTCCTCTTCGTCCTCAAATATCACCGTCACCAGGGCTGAAATGAGTGGCTTATTAAGCCGGCTCCTGAATTGAAAACGCGCTGAGTGGAAGGAGCTGTTCAGGGAAATGCCTGAATTGTTCGAAGCCGGAGAGGAGGGCAACACAGGGGCTATGGACGGGCCAAAATTATCAGAAGGCAGTGAGGGAGGCGGAACAGAGGATGATGGAGCGACACTGTGCGGAACAGAGCCGCCTCTGCTACAGGAACCACCCCTGGAACTAGTGTTACTGCCTCGTCGGGGAGTGCCTCTAAGACGCGGCATGGTCAAATTAAGGAGCAGGCCGAGCAAACACAGGTGAAAAGAACGAGTAGGCCAGTTGGAAGCAGGCCGCACAAGACGTTTAAGCAAGGTATCCAACCTTAAACTAAACTGAGATGAAGAGGAATTGGCTGTGAAGAGCCAAAGAGGAAATTGAAAGGGAGCATGTACAGACTTACATGATTCTCTCGCCCAACTGAAACCAAAATCAGGATGAACGAACCTGACTCGGAAAGATTTCCGAGTTCTGAGCGTTTCCCTGGTGCGCCCTCTACTAAGCCATATGAGGCACTCCGGTATGCTAATTATAACCTGTTCCATATCCTTTAAACGGTGCGCACAGTCCTCCAAACCAGACCAACATTCCCCCTGTGCATTAACGCCTCTGCACAGTGCCATTACTATCCTTCGCTGTATACAATAACTGAGGGCTATGAATGCCCGTCCCTCATATGCTATGAGCCGCCTGGATCTGCTGGAGTACTGGCCAGTTGCCGTCCTGGGCTGTCCCATCATCCTAGCGTGTCGATAACACCCGCATCCGGGT
>APFE030610450.1:126704-136993 GCA_000404065.3 Pinus taeda
TCTTTGCCACGTAGTCACTTGGGAGTTAGTAATTGTCTGGAGGTATCAAACTGACGGTAGAGGATAGTTCTATCGTCTAACACAGAGAATCGAGGGTCAAGAACCGCACACCGTAGCAGTTGGGGGTGTTGTTTTTAAATGGAAATGCCTTACGACATAATTAAGATTGACACACACACACACACACACACACACACGCACACCATGTGTAATTTTTTAATGTCTTCAAAATGTTAAATCTCTCTCCTCTTCATGACTACCATTTATATGATTAGGATGTCAATGATCATTGATGTCTATGGGAACCCAATAAATAAAAATTTCACTACCATCTTCATCTTGCTAATGAAATTTATTTGAAGTAAATAGTTTCAAATTTATTATTCATTTTCTTAAATTTTCATTTTAATATAACCTTTTTCGTTTCAATCTTGAAATTTGGATGACATTCCTTGTTTTGATAATACATCATTTTTTTTTAATAAGAAGTCTTCAGACATCCATTCAATTGTGTTCCAGCTAATCTTTTGAAACGACCAACACCTTACTATTCCAAGAATAACAACAACTAATATATCCTTAATATTCCAAGAATAACAATAGCTATTTTATCAATTCCTGGTAGAAATGAAATCGATAAAATTTAACCACTTATAGCAAAATTTGTTTTTTAATAGGGTGTCTTCCAGCAAATGGTCTTATGATAGAGTTTTTTAAACTGTTGGCACCTTGGTATTCAAATAATAACAACTACTTTCTCATTTCCTCCTAGAAACATCATTTGCATAGAGTGTACATTGAAGATAAAGGGTAAGTAACAAAATAAACGATGGAATTTGGGTTGTATTGATTTTGGAACGTAAGGGATTACTTTTTTGGAATGTAGATTTTTATTTTTTTCATATATGTTGACTTAATGATGGGTGGAAGTTGAAAAGCAAGAATCAAACATCAATTATTTTAATGGGAGTGAAAATTCAAAAAATCTATTATTTAAATAATATTTGAAATTCACAAGTATATATAAGAAAAATAATAATTATATATACCAAAAATCCATTATCGAAGTGAAAAGAGAGGGGGGTTTTGAGGTTCTGTAATGGACAAAGATAATCAATGATACTTATTTTATTACGAAAACTCAGTACTTTTCTAAACAAAAATTGTTATGGTTCCCAAAAATGGAAAAAAAAAAGAGAGGGGAAAAGGGTGAGCATGCAAGAGGAATTGCAATGTAGAAAAAACACACAGACTTACCTGTAACACTGTATGTTGATTCTTGACTTCTTAATTCAATTTTCTCTACTTTGTGAACAACCCTATAACGTTGTGCTCAATCTTGGTTTCTTAATTCAAATTCTAAAAATTTCCGAACAAACCTCGTGCATTAGATATGATTATGACTAAAGAGATGCAAACTTGGAAGATGGCAAGAACATTATTCAATATTTAAATAAACATGATAATAAGACTCTTGAATTTTTAAATAAATATGAATTATTCTTTTGTGACCATTTGTTCCAAGAAATGAGGATCATTTTCTCCAAATTAATCCCAATACCATGAAATACGGGTGAATGAAAGTTTTTGTTTTTGTTTTGTTTTTTTGTTTGTTTTTTTACACTGAACGGGGAGGGCGAAATAACTATCATAAATACCTATTCTTGCAAATTACAATGAACGGAAGGTTGTAACTCCTAATTTCAAGGGCTATTTTTTTTTACCTCTTCCCTTAAAATAAGGTGGGCTAGCATCATACCTAATTTTTTTATCAAATAAATTTGAGGTGATTTATAACAATGTACTACGATAATAAAAAAATCGCAAAAAAATTGAAACCCTTTAATTTCGCCCAAGGGCGAAAATTCACCCCTAAAATTTTCCATGATTATTCCCTAACTACTTTTGGTCCCTTACATAATGTGGGTTAACCACTTTATTTATTAAATATGGTCCATCATATTATTACATTATTCCCTTAGGTACCTCCCTCTGTAACCCATATTATCCCCCTGGGTATACTACAATATCGTTGCTCTTGTACAAAAATGCACCAATGCGTTTAAATAAAAACAATATCGGTTCGCACATATTTTCAGGTATGAAAATAAAAAAGAATTATACCATGTTGGTGCTCTTATAACAATTACAACACCGAGGCATTTAAATACAAACCACATCATTGCGTTAAAATATTATTCACATTGTTTTTGGATTTCGAAAAAAAAAAAGATTAAAAAAGAAAAGAAATGTATCATGTCGGTGCGTTAAAATTTTTTGGCACCTCGACAATGTCAGTGCACTTTACTTGTGCATGCACCGGTGCTCTTGACTATCGAACATACCGATCTTCAGATTAAGAAAAAAAACACGATTATTATTATTATTTTTTAAAATAAAAAATGAGCGACAATTGTTTTTTCGAAATATAATTTCATAAAGTCTTTTAAATAGTAATAAGTTATTCATCATGAAAACTATTTCATTATTTTTCCCAAAATTTCAAGGAAGTGATTGGCAAGAGAGACATACCAGGAGCACTAGGCAACAACAAAATAATTTGGAGAAACATAACTATTCAAAAGTTTAGAAGCTGAAAGGTATGGTGATTCATTCAAAATCTGGCATAGTAAAAAATTAAATTTTATTCTTGATTTTACAAAAAAAAAAAAAAATTACAATTTATGTTAGGGTTTAATTATAAGAGAGATCATTTGCAAGAGAGACATACTAGGAGCACTATGGAGCAATAAAATATTTTGGAATTGCAAAAAGATCAAAATTTGAAAGGTATGGTGATTCACTCAAAACCCTGCATATATATATATTTTTTAAATTTTAATGTTGATTTTACTGTTAAATTTATTTACAATTTTTGTTATATTTATTCACAATTCAGGAAAAAAACAAAAAAACAAAACCCTTGCATAATAAAAAAAATTACTATTGATTTGACTAGTAAATTTTTTTTTACGTTCTCTGTTCCTATTTAAATTTAATTAAAATTAAGGAAAAATAAAAATAAACAAATTCAATACTTACCTTAAACCCTTGCTTCTACTTGCTTATGCCACTGCAAAATTTCACTTTAGGGTTTAACTCCGTCTACCAATTCACAATTAGGGTTTTTCATTTTAGGCATTTTAAATTTAATGGGTTTATGTACTTACTATATATAGGGTGTTTGGCATGTAAAGTAGGATGATCACTTATTGAATTAGATCCAAACCCTATCAACCCTATTTGTTTTTTCTTAAAATGACGTATGTTGCACGGTGTGCTAAAGCAATATAACACACAGGTGCGCCCTATGTAATAAAATGCATTGGCATCTTATAACCCTATCAGTTTTGTCCAATTTGTTCATCGATGCTCCAAGTGTAATATAACACACATACGCGCCTCTACCAAGTAGCACCGTTAAGTCATTGCAATGCATTTATTGTTACAAATCACACCGTCATAATCTAAAATTATTTAAAAAAAAATCGTCGAGGGTGCTAAACATAAACGATTGGTACATTTAATGGCCTAAACAAACTGATGCTTTAATTCAAATAAACACACTTGTTATTAGAGCTCTTTTTGCTGAAAATTATTTGATTTGTGTATAAAATATATTTAATGGCTTCTATATTGAATGGTATAAGTGGTATATTGATAAAAAAATGTATGATGAGGTGTCAAGTATAAAAAACACTGATGGACACAATGATAACACATTGAAAAAAGCAGAGAAGGCAAGTTCTTTGTAAATTCTTTACAAAATTGATATGTTTGAACTATATGTAAGTTTAACCAATATGTATTCGTTAGTGTGTGTCATGCAGAGCCACAAAATGAAGAAGGTCGATAAGGTTATTTATAATCGAAGTGCAGAAAAGCGTAAAATCCTAATAGAAAAATTGCAAAAGGATGAATCAGGTGAATGAAAAAATACTATTCAATATGAGTTTTTTTTTCATTAATAGTATACTTAAGAATATTAGATAACGTGTTTCAAACAATATATTAATTCATATATGTTTAATGTTCTACAGGGAGAAATAACGAAGGAAAGATCATCGTTGTTCTAAGAAACAAAATATTATAAAACATGTAAATGACGATGAATTGGTCCTTAGCTCATTTGGAGTATTGTTGGAGGTTAATGAAAAGGGGATTTTTTTTTTTTTTTTACAAAACTACAATGGATCTAGTGGAACGAACGTATAGACATACTTTCCACTTACAATACAAAAATCAAATCAAATGATTCCAGGAACCAAATTGTATCTAAACTACAAGAAGCGTTTCCAAAGCAATGGTCAATGCAACATGTCAGACTTGCAATAGCAAAAACATACAACAAGAAAAAAATTCATTCAAAAGGTAATATTCATAATTAAAATGATTTTATATAATTATATGTATATATTACTATAAAACATTCATTTATTAATATCAATTTTGTTATGTTTAGTTTTCATATATCAATATAAAACTAGTTTATTACTTTTTTCACAAGGATTGTGAAAATCCCAAATGATCAATGAGCTGAAACATTGCTAGTAGGAATATCCAAAAAAATGTACAAGGAGATGGTCAAAGAAATAAACATAACTGCATCACAAGAGGAGGCATCTCAACAACAACGTGCTTCAAATGTATGTAATCATGATTGGTTGTGTACATATAAAAAAAAAAAAAAAATTAGCATTAAATATTATTTTTCAAGTATTTTCTTGCAGAAAAGAAAACATAATGGAACTCATTCAACACATAAAACAGGATGACAAGGAAGAAAAAGATTGATATCAAAGTTTGTGAGTAATTGTTAATATTTCTTTATAACAAGTCAATATTTAGTTTTCGTATATTTTAAGTTGTTTTGTAGCAACTATCCTTGAATGTTTTCAAAAAGGTGCTAACATACAAAGAAGAGTGATCAGAAGAATTAATTGACATTGGGTTAAACATGGGTTGTGAGTATATGCTGGCATATCAAAAATTAATTGTGGAATTTGTAAATATCTATGTTGTTTTACTTCTCTAAGCTTATAATTAATAGAACAAAAAAACCATTTATATTAAATCTATGATTTATAATGAAGTTTAAAACATGCAGGAAACAAAGTATGAAACTACGCTAGCAGAAAACTTGTTGCAACAAGGCATGAGACTTGGTTTTGAAACCATGTGTACAGTTTATGAGTCACTTCTTGCTATGGTACATTGCTATTCGATTTACATTGATGTATATTATTTATTTCAATTTTCATTATTCTCATCAATGTAGATACACTAATTACACTTTATTTTTATGTTTGTAGATGGAACAAGATCAAGAAGAAGAAAACAATCGATGCAATCAACAAAACATGAATCCAGATAACCCAAGTCATGGGAAGTAGCTCGAGCACTGACAACAGTGCCAACGAAGAATGATGATCTATTTGGATATCAATGCAACATGTTGTATTTTTTGAAATAATTGTTTGTGAAAATCAGACATTTTGTTTAATGTAATGGACATAATGTCCCAATTGAAAGACAAGGGGTTATCAATAACAATCCCATTTTGTACGACAAAGAGCATCTTATTGATATATAATAAAATACATTTTAATTTATTCTATTGTGTTATCCAATGTAGCTATGAAATGTTACACCACTTATCAAAATATATGGATGATTAAATATTATAATGAAGAGATGTGAAATCTAATAATATATCAAATTAATCCAAACATCATATACAAATGCACTAACCAATTTTTAATTTATATGAATATTGTTATAAGATATATGTCAATTTTTCAATATTGTACTGTCACAGGTCAATGTTTCCAAAAAAGAGAAAATCTCATATAAAAAACCCAGCGCATCCATAACATAAACACGCACCGGTGTCTTATGTTATATAAAATCACTGTGATGACATATTTTATGCATGACCAGTGCCTTTTCAAAAAACGACAACACCGAGGCATTTAGCTTTTGAAGCACCGATATTGTTTGTAGTTAACGCCCCAGTGCATTTCAATTCTTAACGCACTAGTGCTTTCATAGAACTAACGCCCCAATCCTTTTATAATTTTAGCACACCAATGTGTTTATATGAACAATACACATCGACATTAATAGTTTAAATATAAGCATCGGGTTTGTAACATTTTTTTGTGTGCCCCAATGCCGTTCCTTAAAAGAACGCCCTAGGGTGTTTTTGATGTATATGCACCGAGGTAGTATACATTTCAGGCACTGGTGTTCTTTGTATTCAACGCCTCTGTGCTTTTAGTTATGTATGTTATTGCAATGCTTTTTATATATGTAGCACACTAGTGCTACTTGTTGGGTGTGGAGCATGATTATCCTCTTGATTTAGAGGTCTTAGTCACGTTGGACCCCAGTTCCTAAATGAGGAAGAAACGCTGCCTATATGATAGCCACGGGGGGGAACAACTACTTTTAAAGAGCCCCCCCCACCCACCCCGAACAAAAAATAGTATGAAAAATTGCCATTGTAAAATATGTTAAATTCCATAGTCAAACTTGGGCCACTTCATTAGGCGAATGATTTGAATGGTAGAAGTTATGTCAATTTAGGGTTTTTCCTAGAGGAAACCCTCAGTTAATTTGAGGATTGTATTGTGGTTGTGTATGATTAGTTTGAGAGAGAGAAGAGACAGACAGAGAGAGGAGATTGTGTGGAGAGTGAAGAGGAAATTACAATGGATTATGTTTGTAGCTTGTATCCCTTCAAATTTGTTGGGGATAAAATAAAAGAGACAGGACAGTTTGTTTCTCCATGGAAATAGCCCAAATTGGGGTGACCATCGTCACTATATGTGTGGTCTCTCTTGTTTTAATGTGTTTTTGTATTTGTGTTTCTCTGCATATTTTTATATTTTGTTTTGTTTTCTCTGCAAATATAAATTTCCAACACTACTCTTCTCCATTAAAGCCGCAAGGCAAAAAAAAATCCGTTGAAACCCCTCCGCCTCGCAATTTTTCAGTTGTGATGAAAGTTCCGTGATAATTCTGTTAAAACATCCGTTATCACAAACGTATGTTTTAGTGAATGTTTTTTTTATAATTATTGCCAATTTTATAACACTAAAAACCTTTGTTATAACCTACACTAGAAAGTATTTTCCTTGTAGTGAATTGGATTAGGAAATTAAAGTGGCAAGTGATTTTCAAAACAATATCATTTTGGTCAGAGTCTCACATTCCCCAAATGTGAAGAGAATTTTAGAGACTATGTGGGAGAATATTGTTAAGAGAAAGAAATATGAAGTTCATAATGTTTTCAATAACAGAACCGAGAAAAGGCTCACTCGAGACATTCCCTGAGTGATTTAAGTCCGAGAAAGTCCCATTTAATATTTTCTTTGGGCGATTTTACGACAATGATGGCAGAGGAAAACAAATCAGAAAAATTCTTTCAATATCAAACCCAAGAAAGCCCCACTGGAGACTTTTCCTTAGTGATTTAACAACAATGATGGACAAGTTGGAAAGAAAAATGATGTTTTCAATATGCAGCCCAAGAAAGCCTCATCAAAGATTTTTTTCGAGGGGTTCAACAATAACAATGATGAAGAAAAAACGCAAAATGATGTTACCAACTCCACTGCATATTTTTGTTGGAGAGGCCCATAACATCTTTAGACACAATTGTATTATGTGAAGGTAGAGGAAGTCAATATAGCTAAGTATGTTCGCAAGCAGGGATTGGGATAGTACACGAGTTTCTCGGACCTGGAATTTTCTTCAATGAATGAATGAATTCGTATGATTTAATCAAACTGATGAAACTCCTAAACACCTGATAATCTAAAAAACCAAAAGTGGTTATAGGAAAGTTGGTACAATCTTTCGAAGATCACTCTCTTGCCAAGATCTTGAGCCGAATGAAATAAGTCAAATTACTCAATCATTATTAAGATCAATATTGCGTATGTCCATGGCCCTAGCTTGGAACCTTGACATTTGCTTCAAACCCTAGTTGCCATGGAGTTCTAACCTGCTTTGACACCATTAATCTGAATAGTGAGAGGAAGGAGGCTAAATATCACCATAAGTCATAGAAAGAGAGAGAACAAGATAATATGATAACAATAAACTCTTTTTTAAATAGAAAAAGAATCTTTTACAGCTACATCATGGAGAAAAATGTCTCATTTTGAAAGGTGAGGCTTGTTATTTATAGTATTTTCAGTGCCTCCTTGAGTTACATCATTGAATATCGTGGGAAAATACCATGGGTGGATACCTCTTTCCATTTGTATCAACACAATATATCATTCATTAACCTCATAAATGTAGCTGGTGCATTTCATAGGCCAAACTGCATGACTAACCACTCATACAAACCTTTCTTAGTTTTGAACTTGGTCTTTTGAGTAACTTCTTCCTTGACTTGAACCTAGTGGTTTCTTCACTTTGAGTTTGATTTGGTGAAGTATTTGGCTTGTTGCAACTGATCCAACATATCATCTATCCTGGGAAAGGGGTACCCATTCTTGAGTGTAATTTTGTTTAACACCATATAATCAATACACATCCACCAAGTCCCATCCTTTTTAAGCACAACGATGATGGGCAACCCACATGGTGGGGTACTTGGTCGATTGAAACCATGTTCCAGTAGTTGTTGCAATTGCTTCTTCACCTCACTTGCTTCTATAATGGATTGATAGTATGGCCCAATGTTTGGAAATGGGAAGTCTGATAATAATTGGATCTCACATTCGACTTCACTCGTAGATGATAGCCCTTTAAGCTCCTGTAACACATCCATGTATGCCTATAGAACCTATTTCATTTATTATTTATGTTTCATAGTACATCTCTCTAGCGATGACATTGCTCTCACTAACTCTTGTACATACTTATTTTCTCTTAAAAATATTAAAACGTACTTCTTGCTAGAATTGATTAACTTCTTGGCTTGGTTGGCACTTACCAATGAAATTTTAGACTTGCCCTTGTGCGCATTGATGATGAAGGATTTTCCACCCTTGATGAGGTGGTATTGGTTGTCTCTCCACACAAAGATTGCATCCTGCATGTACATATTGGAACTTCCAAACACCACTTTACATACATCAATGGGTACTACATGTACTTCTACTTCATCAATAAAATCAAAATTGATAGCAAATCCAATTTTGCACTATTTTGTTACCTTTATGTCCACATCTTTATTTACCCATCTCAATGGAGATGGGCTTGGATGATTACAAACTTCCAATCCAAATTTCTTGACTATCTCTATTGCAATGAGATTTTCCTGTGATCCTGAGTCAAATAGAACATCAATCTTTTTCTTCTTGACCTATATCTTTATATGGAAGAGTTTGGCCTTTTCATTCTCTTCATGTTTCTAAAGGATAATTACATTCACCTCCTTCTACCCTGATGTACAAAATATTTTCTCATCCATGTCTAAGTTTCTTTCAACTTGGTTGCTCGAATTAGTGGCCATGAGGTTTTTGTATCTTTCTTTTTGTTCGTTGGGTTAAGCTTAGGATGCAACTTCTAGCACTTCTCCTATGTACGGTCATTAATGTTATAGTTGTTGCAGGGGTTGCTAGGATCTTTGCACTGGTGTTCTATGGTTAATGTCTTCTTGTCCTTTCCCCCATTCCACTTATTCTTCCCCTCCTTAGAAGAATCCTAATGATCCTTTTGCTTAGACCCACTGAATTGTCATTTTTCTTGGCTTATGTTCTCCAGGCACTGTGCCTATACAAAAGCCTTATCCATTGATATGGGATTAAACAACATCAGTTGATTCCATATATGGTTGTGTATATCCCCCAAATACTTGAGGAGTATGTCTTGGTTCTTTGGGGAGGTACCCAACATTACGACCATCTTTTCTAAATTTGGTGTTGTACTCTTGTACATTCTGCCCTTACTTCTAGTTGAAGTAATGCCACTGGATCCACTGGTTCTCTACATACCATATAGAGTAAAATATGAATTTTTAAGGGTTTTTAAATCCTCCAACTTAGTCACTCGAGCATTTTCCTCCAACCTCAAGGTCTCCATGTGGTTTTCCCACTAGGTCAGGGAATGGCACTCTAATTCAAGCTAAGAAAATGAAATCTTTTATCCATCCTCTATATGATTAACACTAAAATAAACTTCTAATTGATGAAACTAATTATTTACCTTAAGAGCATCAATATCACTTTGATGCAACTTGATGTAGACCTTCACTTCCAATTTGAATAAGGATGATGAATGGTTCATGATACTTGAACTGGGTTGATCCTTTTCAGGTTCTTTCTTAG